>JABXJD010000102.1:1102500-1355000 GCA_013375575.1 Percina caprodes
CTACACACATCAGGCTGATACAGAATAACATACAGACCTCTACACACATCAGGCTGCTACAGTGTAACATACAGACCTCTACACACATCAGGCTGATACAGTGTAACATACAGACCTCTACACACATCAGGCTGATACAGTGTAACATACAGACCTCTACACACATCAGGCTGATACAGTGTAACATACAGACCTCTACACACATCAGGCTGATACAGTGTAACATACAGACCTCTACACACATCAGGCTGATACAGTATAACATACAGACCTCTACACACATCAGGCTGATACAGGATAACATACAGACCTCTACACACATCAGGCTGATACAGTATAACATACAGACCTCTACACACATCAGGCTGATACAGGATAACATACAGACCTCTACACACATCAGGCTGCTTGGTTATAACTCGACTGAGCCAGACATTTCTTTGTTCTAGGTTAAGATGGATATAGATGGCATAGCGCTGCAGTGTTTCATTGTTTACACTGTATAAATTAGCCAGCAGCTTGCTGACTTCCTCTAATCGTAGCTCAGTCCGACAGAACAGTGAATATCAGAATATGTTTAAACAGTGCAGATTATTTTGGTAGCGAGAGCAACAAGTTAGCAGACTGCCGGTCGTCTGTATGTGTGGGTTTCTCTGTGTGTGTGTGTGTGTGTGTGTGTGTGTGTGTGTGTGTGTGTGTGTGTGTGTGTGTGTGTATATGTGTGTGTGTGACAAAGTGAGAGGAGAAAAAACATGACTCTGAGCTGAAATGGAACCACTGTGCTTCAGCATGTTTGTTTCAGTTTAATGAAAAGGTATTAACTTTAAAGGATTCTGTTATTCTGCAGTATTGAGAAGGGGGAAAAAATCCCCAAATTAAACAACGAACACCTATCTAACAAACAATTAGTTGAATATTCACGTCCGGCCCTGTTTATTTGAATGCAAACGTGTCCATTAGCAGGAATGTAGCACAACATGGAAGTGAATCGTGCAGTCGTAGTACAAAGAACAGACAGTACAGAACTACACAAGTTGCACATGTTAGATTGCTGGTTTTATTTGCCTTTAGTCCTTTTCACACGGTACTAGTATTACCTGGGACCTCTAGTTATTTGTAACTCTGGGGTGGTCGTCTGTGATCTTAATCTCGTGCCAATCTGCCATGTCTGCAAAGTTAAAATTCCACTGCAAGTGACCTACCATATTTCGCCAAACACAGTGGGTTGTGTGATAATATTAGTCCTGTGTGACTTAGCATCTCTGGGATTCGGGGTTGTATTGGTTGCGTTGGCAATTATAAACAAAAGTTCTGACAAAGCCATGACATCATGTGAGTATATTAAGTAAAATACAGACCTGGCTAATCCCGTGCAAATGTACCCTATAAAACACACTGTAGATCAGGAGGGGGTCATTTATAAATCACATGAGGTCCCCTGGTAAGGTAATACTAGTCCCGTGCGAATAGGGCTGACACATGACATGTTTTATTCCGTTTTTTTGTTTTTTTTCTTCTCTTTTCCTTCTGACATGAAGCCTAATTTTCTTACCAGACTGACCAAAATACAGGACTACAGACTGTTCTCTTGCCTGAGATACAGTGAGGCATGGCAGCCACAACACGAGCATTGTAGCTGTCACTTAAAAGTACTCCTTTAATGTTTGTAGGATATCAAATCTTAATCTCAATGTTGGTTTACTTATCATGCAGTTGTGGTTCTCACAGTCACATCCGATCCCCGCTCAAGAGCCCTTCATTTGGGATTCTAAGTCCCATCATTGATGAAAGGGCTTGGATGAAAACTAGCAGACACTTGTCTACTTGTCTGCCGTCTACTACCACCGGCATCGGAGGATTCCACCACTAAGTCATGTGATTTACTCCCAAAGCGCTGTACATTCTTTCAAATCTCCTTTCATCTCCATCCCGGTGATGAAAAGAACCACCATTACCTCTTTAAGAGATAGTATTATACAAGAGCACAAGCAGTGATTTGCACAGATCCTAATTATGCAGTGTAAACATCTGCATGCCATTTGTACACTTATGTCTTTAAATGCCCCATCATTGTTTCTAAAAGTCACATTTAATGATATGAGCCACAGGCAAATCGATGCACAAGCGAGTGAAAGCATCTCCAGAGCTACAGCGCTGAGCATTGGTTTAATCATATTAACTGCATTCAAAAGAAGAGTGTGCGAGCGATCTTTGAGCAAGACTTTGAGGTCTGGGCGGCACAGAAATGCTGGGCACAGCAGTTTGGGATGGAGTGAGGTGCGTGAGTTGATGTCAGATGGAGCCATCCAACGTTGTTGGCCTAATTATGTAATAAAAGGGGCATAAATGCTTTGAAGTCCTAAGTGCAGTTGTCAGTTTCTTTGAAGGCAAATAGTAATTGTCATGTTCACTGCCTCACAAATCAAATCTTCTACACATGTTTCCTCCTCCCCGAAGTCAAAGTCTGTGCCCTCCCTTTTGCATGTACGAACGAGCGCGCGCACACACACACACACACACACACACACACACACACACACACACACACACACACACACACACACACACACACACACCCCACAACAACCTTTACGGCAGCCTTGATCTACTCACTATACAGGAACTGCTGGGCCCTCCACCCTTTCAGGCCCTGCTTCAGTCACCCACATCTGGAGTTGGTCAAAGTCCTGAGCTCCCCAGGGATAGACTTTGGTGGCCCCCCAAAAATTCCCATTTTGTCAATTCCTGGAATCCATTAGGGAATAAAAATGACGAGACAACATGCAGATTCTTCGACAGTTGATCCTTATCAGTGTCTGTGCATGCTAGAGAAATTCAAAAAAGACATTGCTGATCAGGAGCTGATATAGTTTGTATCGTGTTTTTCAAAAGAGCATTGTGAAAAATACTGCAGTACTTCGTCTTAGACTTACTATGTCATCAAAAGTCAATTCTTGCTATATTTACTAGGAGTGGGGAGGAAAAATCCATTCAGCATAGTATCGCAATATTTTCCGTAGCAATACCTTATCGATGCACAGGCGGCAAGTATCGATCTATTATTAATAACTAGTGCAGTGCCTGTTGAAAAGGGCCTGTTTAGGACAGCCGATTGCTTGTGGGGGTGCACTGGTAGATGAAACAGGTAATTGCATTGTTTCAAAAATGAGCGGAATAATTACATCTGGCATGACAAGATAGTTTATAAGTATTTTAAATAACAGAAAAGAACCAAATGGTGGTAGGTAATATATCCGATTTCATATCCTGCTTTAGTAAAAACTATTTTTTTTCAGGGTTCTGGGTCATGTGACTAGTGACAAATAGCTCTCAACTGACACCATTGTTGACACATTTGCAGGACGCCCAAAACGAAAGTTACTGTTGCACTAGTCTGGACATGTTGCCGTGCCAACGTTGCACAAAAGGTTTCCTAAGTGCCGTGTATAGAAATTGGATGTGAGCTTACTAATTGATTGTGGGTTTTGTGTAGATTTGGACTTTTATGCATTTTATTCCACTTTGTTTGAATGGCAAAGTGCAGAGGCCTCGTCCCCCTGTTTGGAGCTGGCTGGTGAAGGTGACGGCGTAGAGATACACCATGACGCTTTTTGTGGATCTACTGATCACCGTGGTTACTTTTTTTTTGTTTCATTGGATTACAGCAAAATAAGGATCTTTTTTCTTAACGTGTCTTAACGTTTTATGGTGTGACTGCGCTTCGTTTCTGCGTTTGAGGGACATTCTATCAGTCTATTGCGTTCCAAGACAGCCTCGCGGCGAACCCTAAAGGACCCCAAAACCACTTCACATGCAACTCCCCTGTATAGCCTACCACTAACTTACTGATTTACCTGACAGAGAAAGCTGCCGATTCACAATGTAATCACAAAATATCACAATGACAAGGTGGAGTAATCAGACATCAGCGTCATGGACTCATGGCAGGGCGTTACTCTTTGAAATACCAATTTGATCGCAAAACAGCATGTGAAGTCATTTTGCACAGGTTTTTATTGGCTTTAAAGCCGTTGGAAACACACTTTCACCAGCTTTATTCGCATTAGTTTTTTTTACCAAACTCCAGATAATTTGTTTGAAAAGTGGATGACAACTTAGCTAGTGAGCAGTGTGAGAGGGGGAGTGGCCAGCAGCTAGACCTGCAAAAGCCGATGTGTGCTTTTTTTACCAATATACTAACAATATATTTTGCATTTCAAATCCAAACAATGTCAAACTCGGCACTGCACTTACTCGTGGCCGTAGCAAGACACCTGTCTAGTGTGAAATCCATCAGACTAACGGTTCAAAAGTTATACACACACACAGACACGCAGACAGACAGACAGACACACGCTCCTGCAATTTATAGACTGATGTTGGTGAGTTTGTCTCCTTGACAATCCCATTTGGCAGCAATAAAATTGAAGTGAGATGAACAAACAGAGAAGTTTTCCTTTGGGGACATAATTTGAAGTTGGGAAAAAGGTAATCAGTTGCAATATGTAGCAGTTGTCACGGCACCCCATCTTCCTATTGGCTGTTCTGCTTGGCTGCCAGGCTAAAAATAAGGTGAAATAGGCCCACCTGTCGCTCGCTCTCCGTGCTCCGACACTAATTAGTCAGTGCTTCCGTGACAGTTAATTTCCCCCATTAAGTTGTGTTGACGTTATTAAAAGTTGGCATCTTTGAATGTCTACAAAACAATGACCTATTTCAGTTTATTCACTTTATTATCCCAGATGGGAAACTTTATCTGCAGTCAGGAGTGCATGAGCGAAAAACACACACCACAAACAAACGTACAAAAGACAACAATACAAAGACATAAGGTACTATAATGTTTCCTGTACTGTACATACAATATACAGAACACAATTTTACACAGTACTGCAGGAGCAATCTCTAAAAAGTTCTACAGTACATGTGCAATTTAAGCTGAGTTATTGCACATGAAACAAAGGCGTTTTTACATCTATTGCTCTTGTTTCACCTTATTTCACCTTACCTTTAGCCTGGCGGCCGAAAACTCTGGAGATTCATGAATGCAAGTGCAGCCAGGCCCTGAAAGCTCCACGACAAGTACAGATAGTATCAAGTTGTCCCAGGGTTGTGGTTATGACGTGACACAGAGATTTGCAATATGTATAAAATCACATTTGTATCGTGATTCTATCATGTGGTGGGGCCCCTGGTGATTCTCACCCCTAATATTTACCAGACCTATTATGTTCTGTCCACACCTTGTGTCTATGTATGCACTTTTAACGGCACGTGTATGTCTTCATGAACGAGACGTATACATTTATGACGTGTCTCAGGGGAGTCCATTCTGCCTTTAAGTGGTTTTCCATAACATGATGAATCCTCCTCCAGGCTATAAATCCCTTCTTCCCAGTCATTTGAATAGAGCCGGTCCCACTAGATGTTATCCCCCCTCTTGAAGTTCAAACTCATGTTAAATGACTTCCTTGTTCCTGTGCAATCTTTTTTGACTATGGTGTTGAAAACCAGGTGACTTGCCCACGGGCGAGGCATTATATAGTCACATCCTGCATGAGATCCTAGTGGGCTCGCCTGGATGTCTCAGACTTATGTCTGAGAGGTTTATCGGCTCGTGCCTTGGAGATTAGTCAGTGCTTACTATCAGGATGATTCCACTTCAAACTACTAGTACTTTTCGAGCCATTTTAGTAGCTCTACCCAATCCTCTTTAAGCAAGACACTGCAGGTGAATAGGATAACACGTTTAACTACAGAAGTAGATGTCGCCATGCAACTTCCCCAGGTTATTACTTGCATTAGGCCAATTATTTGTCTATTACAAGTTTTATCAAATGTTATGATTCAGTATGCAAATGATGCGTTATATTAATAAAATGCAGAAATCAGAAAATTGGATAAGGCCAGGTTCAAAATTCTTGTCTCATGTCTTGTTGACTTGTTAAACCAAGTTTTTTTTACAGAGGGGATTTGGGATATCTCTTTTTATTACTTAATAAATCAAAAAAGATTCTCCACAGCTATAGAAAATCAATTTTTGCCATGTTTATGGACATGAAATGTCCTCTAAATCAGGCCGTGAATGACATGTTAACAAGACCCTCGGTAAAAACCTGCAAAGTATGGATATGAATAAAACCGGAAAGCCTGATGTATGTATATACAGCCTTTGGAAATGTGTAATGTCATGAAAATGTTTGAGGAAAACAAACACAATGAGTTGGAGTTAGGATATTTTCTCTTCACTAGTCTGAAAGAAGATGTTTTTTGGAGGTAATATAGCCAAAAATCTCATAATTGGCCATTGCTTAAAAAACACAACATTACTGCCTGCAGTGTCTTGCCTTAAAATACAACAAAGAAATTAAAAAAAACCTCACCAGACCGCTTAAATGAATACATAACTTTATTTAAATAAATGCTTTGTCATAACAAAAAAGACAAAGGTTAAAAGAGTACATAAATTACAAGTTGAATAAATATTACACAGTGATATTCACTTTAATAATTTGAGATTTTTTTGTCTTTTCTTTCTTATTTGTTTTATGTAGTTCCAAATACTGACCATTTTTATTTCCCACTATCCTCCTGCCACTGATGGGTCCATTTCACAAGCCAGTGAACACCAAATTATGAAAACCAATTGTATTGACTCGTTACATCCAGAAAGTGTTATGTACTCAGAAAAAAAGCTGTACTGTCATTACTGTACTACTGAAGTATGAAATGTGAATACCAGTTTAAACCAAGTAGGAGATGTGAAACCTGAGGATGTCACTACTCGCAAACAGGAGTTTTTAAGTCTGAACCTCAACCTGCAAGCCAAATAAAAGAAACAAATACCTGGAACATTGAAGTATTCAATGACTCAATGATCGATTGATCCAGACAGTGAATGGTCCCAGATATAAGATATTTCCTTGTATCAAATCAAAGTGATACTCTTCTCGTTTCCTTTTTTTGTTGCATTCCCCAGATTTCCATGACTCCTAGTAACTGTCTTGCTAACTGTATCTAATGTCATGCAATTGGTGACCCCATATCGGGGAAGTGGCTAGGCCCTGATTATGACCACTGCCCATGGCGCTCACGCTTACTCTTTCCCCTCCGTCTCTTTTATCTCTATCTCAACTCTCTGTGCAATTGGCCATGAGAACATCTCTAGCTGCGTATAACTTTGAAATCTATTTTTCCCTAAAAGATGTTGCCGTATTGGAGGTCCCAGGCGTGGGCTGCACAGCCCCTGTCGACAAATATTACCTCAAAGCACCAACTTTAAAAGGTAAGCACATGATAACACAACATTTAGCTTTTGTGGCTGTTTTTTTTCTTTTCTTTTTTTTACGTTTCACCAACTTCATGATACCACATCTTAGGACGTCGTTGTGTGTCGATATCAATAGTGAGTAACTGAAATAAGTGCAAGCTGCTTTTTCGAAAGTGGTAGTGGGGATTTGGTGTTGGAAGTGGGGCAAGTTGCCTCGATTGTATATTCACAACCACTGAGGAAGCCATTCAGGATGCACACATCATTTTTTCTTGTTGTTTCAGCAACAAACAAAAAAATGATGACGTGATTTTACCGTTGGCTTCCTCTCTCTGGCAATCATATACATTGGCATTCACATGAAAAAGCAAGAATCTTAGCTTATTGGTTGTCAAAGAAAGAGACGAAGGAGGCTAAACTGACTGCGGTTACACAGCCGTCCCACACACATCACTCTTGTCCAGAATTGCCCCCGAGGTTCAAGCGGATATTAGAAATTGATTTTCTATGCGTTGCTGACACCATTTACAGGACCAACAACATTCGTTCTTCTTCTTCTTCTCTTAATCGGAACTAAACCTGGACATCTTTGATCGTTGTATCAAGTATCAGCCGCGGCAGAAAAAGGATATAGCCCCCGTTTGATATCCATGTCACTTTCACGTCACTATTTAAATGTATTTGCATGTAGGAAGGCACTGTGACTTGCACACAGAGAGAGAACTCTTAAATGACCCTGCTTTAACCTGTAGTTTTCATCATGCTCCCTTTAGATGTCAAACCTTTGCATGGAGGCTTGTAAGCAGAAGGTTTCAAGAGGGTTAGCTTCTTTGACCGCCCTGTAGTCTAATGACTCTGGGTCAAGGACCTATTCAAATTCTTTACAGGCTAGAAATCTTTTTTTTCTCCAAGCACAATTACATTGTTGTCATACTATGTTTCTACAAGAAAAAAAAAAAACCAACATTCAATAACTATATTTTAAAAGTAATGTAATACACCATGGTTACACTGTTGTAGCAGTACTGAGGGGAAACCACTTGATAAAGGAACATGGCTCAAAAGTGGGCGGTCTTTACTTCACTGAAGGCAAAGAAAACGGCACAAACAAAACCATACAAAACCACACTTCACACGACTGAATCAGAGAAGCAACTGGCCTGACTGGCGAGTTTGATTATGCACTCAACTCGAAAGATCGAAGTCAAACTTGAGTCCCATCGCTTTAAGCTGAAAAACACGGATCTTTATTTTACCGCTAGAGTCAGCGCTCTCTAAGCTCTGTGTCGCCCTGCATGGCAGTGTCTGTTTACATAGGCACAGTTGGCATATCAGGCTAGCTACATTGTCGAAGAGCCACTTACATAGGTTCATCTGTGACCATCTGCTTACTCTTTTGTTCCCAAATGTGCCGTGTCCCGATACATACTTTACATCGGTTATAGAGAAGGCCAGCCCCAAGACCACTTTAAGCGCCAGCAATACTTGTTGTGACAAAAACAAAGAAAAGAGAAAGGAAAAAAAGGACATTCTTTTTGTAATAGGCTCACTCCATCATATACCAACACAGGCGGATACATACCACACACACGCGCTGTACACATACACACACTCATGCACGCATCATTTTGTGAAGTTGCACATATCTACATATCTAAGCAGGTTCCCCTCATTCATAAGTGCTCTGACAGAATCACATACCCAGATAGAGTCAACTGTTACAGCATATCCCTATCTATTGTTTCTTTTTTTTTTCTTTTCTTTTGGAAAACAGACCAAAAACCAAATTACTCTGCCAATCGTCAGTTCCACAGCCTAAAACTGATCTGTTATCAATCAATGTGCCTGATCCACAATGATTTTGTGGTAATTTTACATCATACAAAGTGTTGTATTGAAACCCCTAGCTTCTATATAAAAATATATATCCGTTGTGTGTATATATTTTCATGGATCTGCAGCCAGGGAAGCCGCCTCATACAAGGGGTCCCGTGAGCAAAAGTCAAGGGGATCTAGCAAATCTTCTGGGACTTTTCCCCTCATTTGGAAATGTGCTTGGTCAACAACAGAAAAAGAAAAAAAAATACAGGTGTCTTTTTTTCAGCCTGTTCTTTCGTTTGGATGTTTTCTTCCTTTTTTTTTCAATTTGAAAAAAAAAAAAAATTACAAAAATCTTGAAGTGAACGGAGGGCGGAGCGTACATATGTAATTCAGAGAGGAGTCGTGGGCCCTGGGTCACGTGCTGGTTAGGGGTGGGGTGTGGGGGGTCACGGATGGTCCTCCCCTTTTCACTCGTTGTTGTTGCTGCTCTCCAGGTCCTTACACTGAATGTCCCCTCCGCTGTAGTCTGTTCCGGGCATCTGAACGCCGTACTTGTCCACACACCAGCAGATGCCCCGTTTGCGGCCGCGAGATGGCTTGCACTGTGGGCCAAAAAAACAAGATTACAAGGGTTAAGGAAAGGTAGTGAGGGTAAAGGGTCGGTAACACCAGAAGGTGGCACAGAGCAATGTATTTGCATTATACATTGTGCTAGAATAATATTTGGAAGGCTTTCTTAGTGCAAACCCACCTGCTTGCGCTTGAAGAATCCTTTTCTGTCACAGTTGGGAAGATACAAAGACAGAGCCATTATACGAGAAGTGTCCTTCATTCCCTGAATGATCCCATCTAGTTTTCTCCTGCATGGACCCTTTAGGGAAAGACAGTGCAGGGTTATAAAGGCTATTCAAAGGTATTATAAATGAAGTATATTAAGATGCAACGATGAAGGTCTAGTTTGCATTGGTAGATGCTTCCACTAGGAGTCACCAAAGTCAGAAATGTTTAAATTCTACACTTAGTGGCTTTCTAATGAAACAGAGACGAGCTATCATTTCAAAACTTACAAATTCAGGCTCGTGCTTGTCAATGGGCATTGGGGAGTAGTCCAGGGGGGTGCCCATGAGGCGCTGCTTGCCGAGCTTCCTCTTCTGCTCCTTGCGCAGCGCGTGAACTTTTTTACTGTTCACAATGTCTTTTGGGAGGAGTGGCACTTTAGCTGGCTGCAGCTCCTCTGTAATCTCTGTGGTTAGGGTGTCCTCATGCTCTCGAGACTCACGATCTGCAGCGGAGAAAATCAAACATGGTAACAATTAATGTCACATTTTTTTTAAAGCAAGTGCATTGACATCTTTATATGTGTATGATTAAGTTGTTAATTGGCAATGTGTGACAGATTATTTGCAATACAGTCAAACAATGTGAGAAAGTGTTTGGTAGTGATGGCCAAATGAAGCTTCATGGAGCATTTTCTTAATCTTCTGAGCCCGCTAGACAGCGATCTAGGTTCAACAAAAGGTTGTAAGCACACTGATTTGTCATTTTTTAAGCTCTTTTCTTTAAACCAAGATTGCCATCTAGTGTGGTCAACCAATAAAACTCATAGTTCATTTGGACATAACTAGTGTTTGGCACTGTTGTGCCTGCCCCCTGCTAAAAAAATGTGAATGGATTTAATAGAATTACTTGACTTAAAGCTCCTACTAAAGCTATAAGCACAACATTGACATATTATTATCATATAAAGTTGGTATGAACAGGTTAGCCTCTTCTAACACTCAATGGACATTAGCATTCACTTGGAGTCATGTTTCTGTCCATGCGGTAAATGTTCCCAAGTCCAACATTCACTGTCGTTTTAGCTCTGTTTTAGTCTCCACCATCTCCTGAGAGAAATAGCTGTATGCAATATGTTCACCAGTTAGTTGCTAACTTTGTGTGACTTCCATTTGGTGCAGGGCAGGTAGTGTACAGTGTGTTTATCAGAGCTTTGTTGCTAGAAACAGCTGTCTGCTGCAGCTGGAAGTAAGATTGATGAAAGCTGAAACAAAACAGTAAAGTTGTCAATGAGCTAAAATATGTTTAAATGCTTTGCAAAGCTGAGTGGATGTACAAAGTTGATAGTTCAACCCTTGATTCATTGTTCATGTAACAATAGTTCTCGGTGTCCAGATATAGTTAACTGCAAGATAGAGGACAGTGCAAAATTTAAGTTGCTAATGTTTGGTTCCATTTTTGGTAAAATAGTAATTGACAAGACACAGACTAATTGCACCGGGGTATCAATTGAACCCCCTGTTAAAAAAATCTTAACTCTGTATTAAGAAGGAAATGGAGCTGTTTCTTGTTGCACCAGTACCTTCTATGTAGGACTTTGGCAATGTTTGTTTACTCGCCACCTTTATTTCATGATGAAACTAGTTTTCAAGTTTTATTTGAACATAAAATTCAGGAATGTAGAATATCTCATTAAACGGGTAACATCTGATTTAAATACAGTTACCATAGACCTATAATTAAGTATTGCAAAGAACCAGTAAAATGTACATCTGATTTATATAAGCAATGTATTACAGTCACTGGAAAAAAACTTGCTATCTGCATGAAATCAAATGTGAATTTTTGCAGCTTTTTAATCCGTACCACATAAGAAATAGTATACCAGGTGCTTTTCCCGGGGTTTGTGCCACCAACTGTTGCTTGCCATTTGTGTATACAGGAAGGGAGGCTGCTGGGAGATCTGATCAACAGCTGATGGACTCTGACAGCTAACACAGGAGTTAAACTCCCACCAACCCCACCTTCCAAGCCCCTTACTCTCTGTTTTCTAATGCTAAAACATCCCTTCACGTAAGTCCAGTTGGAGCTGATCTGCATCCATCAAAACAAGACATTTATTTTAACGTTCGTAATATATCAGTGAGATGTTGGTCTTAAAAGTTAGTTGAGGTCACAGATAAATACATACAGACACCAGGCAGCACCAGACGTCTACAATTTGGGAAAACTGCATCACATGTTGCATGGCTGCCTGCACAGTGCCTGGAAAATCTGCTAACACGTTATCTGGACTGCTAAACTTCAACAGCGACTAAGGCCTCTGAGTGTCGTAACTTTAAACTCAAACGTGTCCCACATTAAACTCAAATGTCAAGCAGAGGAAAATCCAGTTGCTCTGTGGACTCGTATAAATGCTTGTACATTTCTGTCACATTTTATGCGCTTCTTAGACGTTATTTCAGCTCCCCAAGGGGGCACTATAGTGTCTTGATAGGATGTTCACAGGTTGAGGTCCTTTATCCTTAACCCCCCCCTTTTCTCTTCTACGTTTGGGGGCTCAGCCTTTTAAGCCTGGATCCCCAGCCAGAGGTTCTTTGAGGCCACAGAAAGAAGCCAGCAGCTCCCCCCTTGGCTTAGCTGTACCATAAGTACAGAGCTATTGTTGGGACTTTGCCAACTGGCCGAAGCGATGGTGCCAGTGGATGACCCTGGTTATATTTATCTGACAAGGAAACCCGCCGTGGTGCGCAGGGCCAGAAGCACTGAACCAGAGAGGAATGTTGGCTGCGCACTATAGGCCAACTGCTGCTGAAAGACAAATCAACTTCCATACTTGTATACGGACAAGAGAGAATAGGCTGGAAAATATGTTTTAACAAGTTGCCATAATGTCGCTGACTGGCCTGGTAGTGCACAGCCACCGTGAAGAAAGGCACTTAGACGGAACAAGGACACAAGATCCGAGAAACTGATGTTCAAAGAGCCTGACACAGCAGGAGCGTCTGGAGTCTCTGGGAGGGGATGGAGGGGGCAGGGCGATTACCAGAATTGGGTCTTTGGCTTCTGCGCTGCACTGCCGTCTCTTTGAAATTAATCTCACAACTCATGACTTGGCGGGCATTGGTTTGTGTTTAGATATGTCCTTGTGTCTCCCCGCTCAGACTACGAGGCTTTCACTCGCTATAAATAAATACGTCAAACAAGCATTTGTATGTGACCACTGTGGAAAAACTCCTTGTGTCTGCTGAACAGTCCAATAATTTCTAGGGGCGCTTAATTAAAATGCCACATATTTGGCAATGCAATACGCCACCGAAAATAAGGGCTGTTTTTTTTTTTTTCAACGTGCATTCTTGTTTAATGTGTAATCTCATTTGCGCATATAAATGGCCAGACTAAGAGAGGTCTGAGCCGTGGCACATCAATTATATTCACCTTACAAAACAGTCTGACAAAATGCTTCTTTAGAGAATGCTGTTAGAAATGTAGGATAGAATCTGCATTTTAAATTGGATAGCCTTAGTGAAGACAATGGTGTCTGACTTCTTTTCTCCTCCACAACCAACATCACCAAACTCATCTTTTCTGAAGTGGGCTCTTCGGCGCAGCCACAAAAACTCAGTTTTTCCATGCTCAGGGTACCCAGCTTGTAAAGGAGGCTTAGAGGGTCCGTGTTTAACTCCTGAAACTCAGCCAAGATGCTGGCCAGGAGCCAAGTGAGCCAAGTCATGTGCAGCTCTTCCATTCAGCTGAGCCCAAAGCTGTGCTGCTATCTCTTGCTCCCTGTGCTCGAGCTAAAGATTTCATTAGGACGAGAGGGCCAGAGTAGCCAAAGGAAGTGCACCTGATACTTCTCTGTTTAAAAATTAACATCTGCACACAATTATGCTTCATGAATATCCCAAGTTTCTTACGGGGCAACAGTCCAAGCAAGAAAGATAAGCTGCCCCGTCTTTGGATTTTTTGATGTCCTCTCCTCTGGATCTTTAAGACTATAACAATGCCATTTAGATTGCGCAAAGAAAAGCCCGGACAATAGATTATCCCACCTTTCATTGGATTTTCCAGCATTACAGCACATTGGCTGTGTCCTGCCTTTGATTAAGTGCATCTCAGCGCTGCATCTGAAATTACATCTTTACAAGATGTAAGAGAGTTGTGAATAGAGGTGCTGTTTAATCTCAACAGGGGGTAGGACAAGATAATGTAGGGATAAATGAGCCTGAGGGCTTGTGTCATATAAAGCACGAAGGTAGTAAACAATCCTTCAGCCTCCGACTGCCTCAGCTACTTAATATTTCAAAGCAATGCCATGGCCTGATAATCCTGCAGTTTCTAGAGCAGAAAGGGAGGTGTGAACAAACCAGAGATGTGTGTGCTGCAGCACAAGTTAGGTCCTGATGACCAAAGGAATATATGCCTTAGACGCTTTTTTAAATTTGCAGCAAAGTTACCACTGCTAGAACTCTTAGGTGGCATAAGGGGGCATGCTCCTTCAATATTTCTTTTCCTCTTCTATGGCAGCTATTTGCATTTTTCAAGCAGTGCTATGTGCCTAAAAATCTGTATCCATCTGTGATAGTTGCCAAGGGAAAACGGCATTGGATTATCATGAAGTGAGTGTGTCTGTAAAGTTGAGACTCATTTTTTATACAGATATCTGGAGGTAAGAGGTCACGGGACCCCTTTGAAAATAGCCATACCAGTTTATCCCTGGCCAAAAGGTAGCATAACTTTGGAGCGTTATTTAATTTCATATCATAGCAATACCTAGCTTCACTCTAGCTTTAAAACAGAGCTCGCTACAGCCTCTGTAAGGCAGTAAAGGCCCCCAAAAAACATTTGTGGCTTTTAAGAAAACATTTGTTTGCCCCTCCACCCCCCACCCCCTTCTGTTTTTGACCCTTACGTTGTGTTGTTTGCGTGGAACTGCTGTTGTTTGACCCTGTGCGTGGTCTCAGTCAGCTTCAGAAAATGCAGGAAATAGCTCTTCCCCATGGTATTGTGAACACAGAATATGTTCATTGCAATCAAAAAGTTTCCTGCTTTTCTGAATGCATGGTATAAATAGCAATAAGAACAATTCAAGGATTATAGATCACAAAACTGGACTTATGAGAGGATGCAAAATCCTTCCAAGAGGGAAATGCTGCTGTAGGTAAGCAAACTTTCGGACCTGTAAGCCTCGAGTCATCAGACTGAGGCGCATGGCTCTTCTACTTTACATTCCTAATTCTGGTCTGAGGTCCTCCTCTTACATCAGAGTTTGGGTTTTCCAACAAGCCACATGGATGGACGCAACCTCTTTTTGGGTCACCACAACACAATTGCTGGGTGTGACGATGTTCTAATTCCTCAGTGGCTGCAGCAGCTATTTTGGCCGGAGTCGAGCGCTCCTGGATGTGCTGTACAAAGCTGATCTCCAAGCAGCATTAAAAAGAAACATCACAGTGGGCGAACAACTAACTACAACATGAATTATTAATGTGGGGTTTGTAATACGACAATGTGCATCATAGAACATCCAAGAATGAGCAAAACCGCCTGTTTACGTAACGGGGTACGAACACTTTTTGAAGTAGCATTTTTTAAAGCTTATTACCACTACCGGAGGTTATATTTTTGATTTGTTTGTCTGTTTGTCAGCAGGACTGGGGAAAAACTACCACCCGATCTCCATGGAAATCGCTAAAAGGGTGTAGCATGGACCAATCTGTTAAATTTTGGAGTGGATCCCGATCATGCGGCGGATACAAAAATTATCTTTCATTTTTGTTACCATTGTGAGATAGACCATGGCCTTGGCGGAGGTCTGTGCTCTCTGAGTGCCCTTCTATGCTTGTAAGTCATCAAACTATAATACCTTCCAGAACAGGGATCAACAAACGCTTCACTGCCAACATTTTTGAGAATTCCCTGGAGCATCTCTTTTGCTTTCCAAATCCTGAGTAAACCTAATTAAAAGGCCTGATTTTGGTCCATTCTTGTCCAATGCTAGCTTGAACCAGGTGTTGGAGGTGAGATTACAGTACACAGGTCAGATGTAAACAGGTGTGACATCATTTTAAAGCCCAGCATGTGGCCGTCCCTGATTTTATTGAATCCCATGCGTAGAAAAAAAGGTAGAAAACGTACAGTGAGTGCTGATGTTTTTCCCAGCTGTTGCCACCAGCGGGCTAGGTGTCAGTGACCAATAAGCTGTACAAATACCACTGTAAAGTTTTACGGGAAGAAATCATGCATGTGTGCCAAAAAGGTAATGTGCTTGCCAGCGACAGCTCAAGTGCTCTACACTGTCCCTGTGATCATACTGTGCCTCAAAATGCCACGTGCAGACAAAAGCAGTTCCACATCAATAGTATCAATGTCACATATAAGAAACCAGGGTACTCTAGATTTTCTTGGCATCACATTTTCCACAAAATGTGTGCTTTTTTTTTTTTTTCTTGAAGTCCTCGTGATATCGTGACAAAATTACCTTTTGAAAAATTCTCCCTAGCACCTGCAACAGATCAGTTGCAGCATGCTAAGCTTTCACTGCACTGGCTCGGATGTTCAAGGTGAGACGGATGGAAAGCCACATACTGTCTTTCCTTTCGCATGAGCCCGTCATGAAGCTGTCAGGCAGCTGGAGCAACATGTGACCAGGGATATATCTGACGTGGCATGTCTGTATGAGCACGCAAGTGTATGGTGGCTGGTTTTCATTAGCCGAATTGTACAGTCAGAGAGAATTAACGTTTTACCACTTGCTTTGGTTTCTCAGCTACGACCCAATCAGCAGCTGTGTCAGTGAGGCTGCTGGCATGGAAAAAGCAGATGGTGATTCTCAACGTTGAATAGCTTTCTAAAAAGTACGTGATGACAAGTCATTCTCTATGGTGCTTGGATATGACAGGACAGTGTGACCATGCATATGTGAAGTTCTCTGGCAACCATTGGTCATCAGAAGTCTGCTGTTGCTTGACATGCTCATGAGTTTATGAGTTATTATGAGTTTATATCAATAACAAAAGAAAAATCACTAACTCCAAAACTGCCTGGCAACAAGTTAAAACTGCATCTACACATGCAAACAGCCAAGACAAATGTAAAGTATTCATGTTGTCAGGTTTCCTGTTGCTATGCTAATAAGGGGCATAGTATTTCTGTGCCGAGTATACTGGAAGTGGAACCACTCCCTAATCATCTTTTGCTTCTTGGCAAAGAGCAATCTGTTAAAACATAAGGCCCTTTTCAGAAGCTTGAAAGACGAGGGGCCTGCTGCTATGAAGTCATATCTGTTGGCAAGCGTTGCAGGGTCTGATTCACTCGTAGGGGGCTAACAAAATCTGAGTGCCCCACAGCACATACCACCTCCTGTGCCATACAATCCAAGCAACCCCTGGGATCACAGTGCAAGAGCAAAATGTGAATTAATGCACCACAGGGACACGGACCCAGACGCAGAGCGATGGCCAGGGTTTTCTTTCTTTTTTCTTTTTACATCAGCAGTAAAGGGAGGGGTGGGGGGGAGCAAAGATTCCTCTCTCCCATTGTTTGGCTGCCCCAGTCAATATTTAGTAGGTTGCGGACACTTGAGCTCCTCCTCCTTGTGTTTGGCTTGCTCAGCTGGTACAGCACACAGACAGCTGCAACCCCACACCACAGGAAACCAGAAGCGCACCTCACCAGTACCCGTTGGCGGAGCTGTTTGACAGAAGGCCCTTCAGAGGAAAGAGAGCGCCAGGGACATTCTGCTGAATCACTGCGTTGTGACTGAGCGCCCATGCAATGAATGCAGAATGCCAGAGGCAGGAAAAGATGCTCTGATTACCTCTTCTGTGGGCCAACAAAGAAGTCAGGTTCTGTGTGTGTGTGTGTGTGTGTGTGTGTGTGTGTGTGTGTGAGGGAGAGAAACTGCCTGAGGTGTCATCATTCACAACAATCACACACAATGCACATCCAGACACCCACACAGCCCCGCCCAAGTAGGCTACACACACACACACACACACACACACACACACACACAGATAACTGTGAGCCTACCTTGACTTGGTTTCAGTTTGTGACCATTATTTTGCTAAGTATGAGGTTTGCTGAGTGTTTGTAGCCCAGCACAAGCAGAGGTGATCTGCCCGTTGGGTGCAGATAGACTAATGACTCTGTCAACAGCCAAAACGAGCCCAGTGGCAGCCGATTTTGTAGAAGGAGGCGTGGAGCCAAACCCTTTGTGGTTACTTATCTAGTTGTTGACAACTCTGAGTGACAGTGGACGTCTCTGCTACACCAAGAAATACCTTAAATCATTCAAAGCTATTGGCTCCACTCTCTTTTTTTCCCTCTGTCTGTCTGTCTGTTTCTCCGTATTTCTGTCTTTTCTCTGTGTGTGCGTGCGTGTGTGTGTGTGTCTCTCTCTCTCTTTCTCTCTCTCTCTCTCTCTCAGATTTAGTGGTAATCCGACTCTGAACACCAAGCTCGGGGTAGCCTAAATCTATCTAAATTCGGCTTTAACAAGACCCAACGTTCGCGGAGTGGCACCTCATTCCTCCCCACGTCGTCTATAAAACACACTAGGCTTTTGTCTGGATAGATTTCACGTGTCAAGGTGCGAATGATATTGGAAAGGCAAAAAATGAAAGACATGAAAGCTTAATGCGCTCTGGCGTGAGGATGGAAAATAGTGAGCTTTGACAGACACTTGCTACACTAGTAGATATTAAAAGGGAGGCAATTTGCAGAATAAGCTCCACTTTAGAGGTTCCCACATCTTTCCTCATAATATCCCTTATATAAATACACTATGCATTTAGTGCTCAGCACTCTTTTCATAAAGTTTTTCACTTGGTTTTGCTTTGCGTCAGGATAACAGCAGCGGGGAAACCTGTTAAGAGAAATGCGTTTAATAATTCGCCCTGGATCCTTACAGCCACACCTGGGTCTCGCAAGACCGCAGTTTGACAGCAACTTCCCCGCACTAGGCTCAAATCAGCCGGGACAAACCATTTACCGCAGCGGAGCGCCGAGCCGCCCGCAGCACATTACGCGGCACTGCGCACACATCCGAGCTGCTGGTTCACCTAGTGTTGTCACTACGGACATAGATTCCTACTGAGCAGCCTAACACAACACTGGCGTTACAGCTGGATGCTGAGCCCGCGAGACCCGAGGTGCGTTTCTGTTCCTACAAAGACCCGAGAAGAGAGGAGGAATAAGCTCCTGCAGCCACTTCCATCAAGACAGTAGATCTCAAACCATCCGTCAAACACGCGCTCTGTCAGGGAGCGGTGCGCGTTCTAGGCACTGTGTGTGTGTGTGTGTGTGTGTGTGTGTGTGTGTGTCTCTCCTGGTGAAGGAAGGGAACCCCCACCCTCTGGGGTCCGCACATTTATTATCAACAATGCAATTATATCTACATAAAATGATAGCATTTATCATGAAAGATACTCGACTGTGGCTGTTATTTCAATCCCGCAGCAGCGCACAGTGGATGCCCACATGGGATAAGAAATCACTGATCCACAGAGAAGACAGAGGAGACCCTGCAGTCCTTGCCTAGATGAAATTAATTTTTTTTTTTAAATCGTGATTTGATGCGGTTGGAAGTGCAGCCGCACACATTCTCAAGCGTTTGATCACCGAGCATGCATTGCATTGAGTCTGCCAGGCAGCCCGTGCGCGTCTTACCTATGGGCGGGTGGGCAGGTTTGTATCCTTTCTCGTTGGTGCACACTCCCCTGCCGTGGAGCAGGGCGTGCAGGGGTTTCTCCTCCCCGCTCCTCGGCAGACAGCGGAGGCCCTGGGTGCACGTCCCGGTGTAAACGCCGCACGCCGCTCCCTCGGACAGGGCGCAGGTCAGGCAGCAGCCGCAGCCCGGCTCCTTGACCAGCTGGCAGCCGACCGGGACCGGAGGGCACATGGACAGAGCCTTCTGGTCACACGGCTCGCACGGCACGTATGAACCCAAGCACCCGGACAGCCCCAAGATAAATGTCACCAAGAGGCAAAAACTCAGAAACATTGTTGGCGTTCTCTTCAGTTATAGCATAAAGCTCAAATGCGAAGAGAGGAGGGGGGAAAAGTAGACTAGGCTAATGAGCACAATGCCTCAGTCAGATAATCCGATTTTTTTTTTAAAGCTAAAGCCAAGAGTCTTTATCCAAGGATGTTGCTATTTGTGTAAAAAAACACCAAAAGAAAAACCCATTAACGACAGGCTTTGCAGTGTGCCCACTGCAAAACGAGTTAAAATAAGTAATTTCAAATATATGTGCTATTTGTCCCGAGATGCTGTCCTCTGCAGGAGCGAGGCAATTCTTTGCACAAAATCTCAACTGCTCTCCCTCTTCAGTTTGGACTCCAGTACTTTCTCCAGCAGAAGTTTCCTGAGCAGACTGATCAACTGGAGAGCTGCCTTGCCTTTTTAAAACAGCCGAGCCCAATCCCCTAACTGAATACGCTAAACAGCAGGGAAGGGAGGCGCACTTGTTCCACGGCTTGGCAAGCGGCCAAAGTTTTTTTTAAATTTCTTTTTTTTTTTTTCAGCAGCAGGAGGATCGCTCTTTCACCCTGGAGGCTGAACTGATGCCGAGGGGCAAAAGGCAACAGCAGAGAGCAACACAGCCCTCATCAAAACATTTGAGCACGGAGCGTACCTAAAAACCTGCAGACTTTCACTGTTAGATCTGTAGCTTCACATTCTCCCCCAGGAGATCTTTAAAGTGCTCCACACTGCAAAAAATGACATTGTCTACACTCATTTCCAGCTAAACAATCTCCCTAATGTGTCAAATAGGCTTTTTTTTTTTTACAGTGGGTGAGATCATTCAGCCACTCATAGAAGTAAATTGTTCAAGATTTCTTTCTTTTCTTAAAGCCTCTTTACAAAGGCACTTAAGAAGGAAATTATGTGTAGATTATTCTTCACTATCCGGATCACTGGGCGGAATAAGCTCTTTATATTGTGCCAATTTCACATTCGTGGATTTGAAAACATCTGAAAACTTTGATTCAAGTCTTAAGGGAAAATAATTTCCTTACATCATAAGTCTTTCGGGTCCATGAGAAATTAAGTATGGGTAACCCCCTGCTTGAGTCATGAGTGCCTCATTGTCAAGGGTTGAATAGAAAAGGGGGTGTTGATGCAGCAGTGGATATGGCACATTTCTTTGGTGTGGGAGACCTGGGTTCGATTCCCACTGAGATACATTAACCAAAGTGTCCCTGAGCAAGACACTTAACCCCTAGTTGCTCCAGAGGCGTGCAACCTCTGATATTTATAGCAAGTGTAAGTCGCTTTGGATAAAAACGTCAGCTAAACCACATGTAATGTAATAATGAATATCCCTACTAAGGAAAGATATGAAGTGCTTTGCATTCATGGTTGGAAATGAAGAAGAAGAGAAAAAAAATGGATGGAACAGGAACATGATTAGTTATACAGCCTCGGCCTACAAGTCACCTTTAAAGCCTGCACCTGTTGCTTCCATTGGACACTTCCATTTGTGTTACCAATAAAGCCAAAAGGAAAAACCCACTGATATAGCCCTTCTCTCTTTCTCTTTCTCTTTCTCTTTCGCTCTTGCTCTCTCTCTCACACACACACACACACACACACACACACACACACAGTCATGTGCAGAGAAGAAAGAGAGAAAGGGGGGGGAGGGTCACAAACGTTGAGATTTGAGGCCACAGCCTGACAATTTAAATGCATCTGAGCTCTATTATTTCATTGCCTGTATGCAGAATACTGCCTGATTGCTTCAGCGTGTGCTCTGTTTGCTCCATTTAGGCACTCTAAATCAGCCCAGCCATGGGGCTGTTATTTCCATCCCTGTAGCTTTTAGGGCAGATCTTTCTTCTTTAAGTAATAGCTGATTTTAAGGAAGCTGTATTACTTGTCCTTCCCATATCCACTCACGGCTTGATAAACAGCCACGGTCCAGACCTTCCATTCGCAGGCTGAGGATCCATGGAGAGGTGATTTACTCATCAGTGTAGCACTTGACCACTAGAAGGCACTGTTAACAATGACAAAGTCTGCAGAGGAGCTGAATCACATGTCTTCTGTAAGACATCAGGGAAATGACACACACCAACTGATAGATTAAAACACCATCAAATCTGTAATAGCACCATTTAGTACTGCAGTCTATGTTGCTGTTCTATTGATACACATACATTTAAAAATAGAGCTACTTATGTGTATGTGTACTTATGTTTTATACCAGAAATGTTCTCCATGGAATTAGTGACTCAATAATTACATAATCTCGCTGACTTTAAAATTGAATTCACAAGGGTATTTCTAATTATCTTTGGAGTAGCTCTCTGAAATGTGATTTGTTTTCACCGCAACATTAGTATGGCACATGTTTAGTGTTTCCTTTACTTCAAGTCAGCCATGATTGTTTAAAACTTGGTTTACAGAGGATGTCGAAGGGTTCCATAACCACCGTTTGCATATCTGGACCGTTTTGTCTTTTTCCATGGCTTTTTACTCTGGTTTCCCCTTACATGCCTCCATCCATGCTATCACTTCCCATCTTTTGCATTCAAGCATAAACATCTGGAGCGGATTGACATGTATTTTTTTTATTTTTTTTTTTTTAGAGCTTGACAAAAAGGGACAGATCCTCCGAGAAAACAAGAGGTCACAAATTAATCCAGCAGCCGCAACAACTGCACAGAGTGAACTGTGATGGTTAAACTACCACACCAGCCAGCTCCAAAGGGAAGGTCTGTGGTGAGTCAGTATTCCCTACAAAGCCAACGGGAGCAGCAAAAACCCAGCAAGAGCAAACTGAGACATAAATCGGAGCAACTTTGGCCAAACTCGAGCAGCGATAATGTACAGGATTAAGACAGTAAAGCAGTGTGGATTAATGGAGCATCCACCAAATCTTAGCTGGGCATGAGACGATGGAGAAAGAGACAGGATGACAAATTACAAGGAAAACATGCTCCCAGTAAACGCTCCAGTTAAGGATGTACACTAGTGTGCATGTTATCATCATCGAGGGGACACAATGTTCTTTTTCTCTGTTCTCATTTTTTTGCTAAATGCAAATCACAATTCCCCAAATTCCCCAAGAATCTGCTAATGCATCAATCCATCCGTCCCTCCCTCTGTCACACCCTCCATCTAACCAGGCATCATTCTGTCTTCCAGAAACAATAACTAAGCTTTGTGCTATGTGGGAATTGTTGGGTTTCTGTAAATAACATCACAGAGTCCGGTTTAGACCTGATCTTTTATGAAAAGCGCAATGAGATAACTGTTGTTGTGATTTGATGCTATATAAATAAAATAAAATTGAATTGAATGTTGCACCAAAGTGCAACTTCTTGATGACTTCTTTCGTTGGTTGTAAGAAAAACACAGAAAGCTCGATCTAAATGCTGGCTTATTCATCACCTGGCACTGCAATTTCCCAGACTTTACTCAAATATTGGAATTTTCAGCTGGGTTATTGACTCACAAACTTACAACTCATTCACAGGTGTCAAAGTCCAACACTTTATCCACAAACTGTAAAAGAAAAAAAAAACAGTGGCGAAAGTACCAGAGCATAGAGGCTGGGGGCAGAAACCAGAAGACGATAAAACAGGCTGGTCGTAAAACAGGCTGGAACGCTGTCACAAACGTAGTCTGGATCAACAGGGAGAACTTTTCCAGGCTAAATCTGTGTGTTGCCGTACTCAAACTCCTTTCACTTCAGGAAACAACAACAAACTTGGAGCTAGCGAAGCTACAGTGCACGCTGAAAATGGAACGTTTTAAAGAAAATGTGGATCGTGCAACAAAGCAGGCCTGCTTGATTCTTTGGTGAATGACTCTAAAGATTTACAAAGAATATGTTCATGGCGTTTCCTCTTTAACTGGGACGTTTTGGGACCGGTTGGTGGGATTGCTGTGGATGAAGAGCACACGGAGATACGCTGGTAAGAGATAATGAGGATTAAAGGAACACGCCGACTTATTGGGTCTTATTTGCAGTATCCCTCAGAGTTAGATAAGTTCATGCATCTTCTTCTCATCTCCAAGCATGTCGGAACTCTGTCTGGGACACCCACTGCTAGCCTAGCTTAGCACAGATGCTGGAGCTAACTGGCTCCAACTGGACTACTGCTCCCAATAAGTGATAAAATAACACCAACATGTTCCTATTTATACGTTTTGATTTGTATAGTCACAGCGTGTGCAAATAACAAGGTCATATGACACAGCCATCTTCTAATCATATTTCCATACTGGGAGCTATTCTCAGAAGCGAAGCACGGCTACTTGGGCGGAATGATTATTTATTTATTTATTTATTTATTTATTCATTTATTTATAACTCTAAGCGAACTCCAGGCAATTTCCACCTAATGCATAATGGCTTCGGATTGGCTCCGCTGCTCTGTCAACACCCACCAGGTCCGGATTTGTTGCAGAACGGCTGCGGCCATGACTGACAGCTCAAGTCTCGAGGACCCACGAGATCTCGCGAGATCACGTAGAATAGAACCACAAAACCACAACTAACAACAGTTAGTTTCCATCCAGAGGAATAGAGGGTAAACAACTCTGTGCTGTGTTTTCAAGGTGTGGCGCAGAGAAATATGATCCGCCGTGAGCACGTTCTGCTTTATTTTGAAAATTAACTGGATGTTTATCTGTTTCTTTGCTCCACTTCCTGTCCCACGCTATCTGCCGTGTGCTGAGTTGCTGCGTAGCTCTCCGGCATCCTGCAAAAATAGAAGCTCTGCGTATCTGCTCCGGAGGGCTGGGGATCGCCGGAGCTGGGACGGAGCTGGGAGGCAGTCAGTGGAAATACACACATTGACTTTAATGGAAACCTAATGACTCCACAGCCATTCTGGAGTGGATCCACAGCCGTTATGCATTTGGTGTAAATTGGGGGTCAGTTGCTGCAAGCAAATCACTCCACCCAAGTAGCAGAAGTAGCAGTGATAGGTTTGAAGAAATGCAAACATCCCAGAGCGTTTTTTTCCTCCTATCTCAGAATGTAACTAGACCTTACTGCACAGCGCTGTGGAGGTAGGTCTGGCAATGTGAGACTAACACAAACAGTACAAGATGAACTGGCACAGGACTGAGGAATATGGGCAGGTGTAAACCTATACACAGATACAGGGGAAGGCAATTGGTTACAGGTGCAGCACATTAGGGGGCGGGGCAGTAATCACACATGGCTCTAAGGCAGGATAAGACCAGGAAGTGAAGTGGCCTGAGACAAGGCAAGGCGGTTGTCAAAATAAAACAGGAAGTTGCATTAAGTTATTGTCACAATAAGTACATTTATGTGGAATTTGCCTTGATGAGAGGTGTATACAGGAGCTAGACATGACAGCTGCTGCAGTCTAAGCCCTCAGTCTAAGTTCTTTTCTTATTTTTTTTTTCACTTTTGGTCGGACTCAGAGACATTTGAAATGAATTATGTAAAAACCATAGTTATTTGGAAAGCTGCAGGAGGCTCGTGCAGCCCTCGTTTCTCTGAATCTCAAAAGAGCCACAATAGCCACATTCACAGGAAACACGCCAGGCTGAAATTAAACTGAATGAAGATTTAAGGGACATACTGCATACAATCAGTATTGTTCATCACTATTAGCTTCTTATTTAACTAAATACCAGCTGTCATGGTTTGCACATAAACTACAAATTTTATTATGACAATGTCAGCAATATCTGCTACATCATGCTACACTCTCTGTGTGCCAATATACAGACTTGTGTGCATGTCTGATGTACTTGCTCTGTGCATATTGTATGCATTTTTACTTGCATGTGACTGCACTTTTGTGTGTTGGAATGTGTTGTAAATTGTGTGTTTTTGTGGCCAGGTGTATTTCTGTTTTACGTCCTTGCATTCCTTGTAGATGGAAAATAACGAACACCAGAGAATGCAGCATGTAATTTTTCTTGTTCCACTTCGTCAAGTCGTCACTCTACATATACACAAGAGGAGTGCGTGATACACAAACACTCTTCGGCACACAAACAGTCCCCTTTCCAAGGACACACAGAAAGGTGTTGTTGTGTGTATCTGTTGAGACCAGACAGCACGGCTCCAGGAATGAACCTGTTAGCACTCTGCATTCTGTCATTTAAACTGTGGAATAAAACGCCAGTGTGGAGTCAATAACGTGCATGGATGTATGAGAAAGAGCAGGGCTGGGCCTGTGGTATTGGCATTATAGGCAAATGCTGGAGGCATCAAATGAGTAAAGATAAGTTAATAATATATTTTTTAAAACAGCCAAAAACGGTCCAAAAAGGCAACAAACACTGCAACAAAGTGCCAAAGATGTTGGCATGTTGACAAAAACAAGTGAGAAAAAAAGCCTTGAAAAATGACAAAAAGATTGAAGAAAGCGACAGAAAAAGACCAAAGAAGCGGTAAAAACGTAGCAAAGAAATCTAAATAAGGCAACACAAATGTTGAATAAAAGCTTCAAAAAATTCTAAAGAAAAAAAAAAAAAAACCTAACCAAACATTGACATCTTGCCTAGAGGGCTGGCTCTGAGAAGGACACTAGTATATATGAGGGAGGGAGGGAGGGAGGGAGGAAGGAAGGAAGGAAGGAAGGAAGGAAGGAAGGAAGGAAGGAAGGAAGGAAGGAAGGAAGGGAGGGAGGGAGGGAGGGAGGGAGGGAGGGAGGGAGGGAGGGAGGGAGGGAGGGAGGAAGGAAGGAAGGAAGGGAGGGAGGGAGGAAGGGAGGGAGGGAGGGAGGGAGGGAGGGAGGGAGGGAGGGAGGGAGGAAGGGAGGAAGGGAGGAAGGGAGGGAGGGAGGATTTGACCAGATTTAATGGGATACTTAATGGACGAGGTTAGTTTCACGCTGTGTGAAAGCAATGGATCTTTAAACCTAAAATGATTTCATTTATCTGGGTTTCACGATATCTTATTATGGTATAAATGCTGTTTCAGTCTTTAAATCATGGTCACAAATAAAAATATTGACTTCTTGAGGCCTTACTATGGTTGAAACTTTAATGATCCTTATTGAATATCAGTGCAAAATATGAGCTACTGACAGCTCTGATACAAAAACATTGATATCAGTATCAGCCTTGAAACATTTGAAATCCACATTATTGGACAAAAACATAAATGTGGGAAGAGAAGTCGGTGGTTGGTGCGTTGGCTCAATGAAAGCAATAAAACATAATCCCTTGGTCATTTGGAAGCATGCACAAAGCTTAACATTTACTAAATAGTGAGGAATATTCAACTCTCTCCCACTTGGATTGCATCTCCCTGCAGTTGACAGTGTTGCTATAGAGGCGTCGTCAACAGCACGGTGAACTTTGTGGCGATGAGCGCCCTGCGGGTTTCCATTAAGGTGAAATCGCCTCGATGGCACCATGAGAAGACCTGCATGATCTTGAAACGTGACACGGTGCAAAGGCTTATCTGAGCGCTGCGATGGAAACTCTGCAGATGGAGATAAGCTGGCTGTTAAGTGTAAAGCCGTACACAACTGGTAGTCTTTTTATAGTCTATTACTGTAAATGTATGGTTGGCCTAAAGCATTTCCAAAACAAAAGCCCATTCAAACACGTGCATGAAAGAAACCAAAGAGAGACTGAGGTGTGGGGGGGTGTTTTTGCTTTGTGGTCCCTGGCCAAACCTTTAGCTTGAAATGGCTAATGCTGGCTTTTCTTAAAAGCTGATGTATTTATGGTTTCTCCTCCCTGCTGTTTTACTTCTTCAACGCCATGGATGATTTACTTGAGGCTACATTTCTCGTCTGCATATTTCTGTATCTTATTCCTCATGCTTGTAATTGACAGGCCAATTCATGCAAAATCTGGCAAACAAAATGTCTTTTTGACAATGTGTCTCTAAGTGTGTGTGTGTGTGTGTGTGTGTGTGTGTGCGCGTGCGCGTGTGTGCCGGCGGGCGGGCGCCTGGAGTCGGCAGGCTGGGTCAAAAGTGACTAATCATACTTACAAATATTTGAATTTGTACACCAAGTGCTGCTCAAGTATTCTTTCAAAACTTCCAAACAATGTCTTCGATTTGTCAGTTTAGGTATTTAGCTAACGTTCTTATCCTAAATGTCCAACCCTAAGATCAACATTAGTGCTCCTCCGCCATAGATTAAACTAAATTCCTCGACTGACAACATTCCAAGAGAGCAGCTATACAATCCAACCTGTCAAGAGTATTTGAAAAACTTAAATTAAGAGCTAAACAAAAATAAAATATCAAAATTGAGCAGACATGACCTCTAGTTTATTCCACAAAGTACTATGTAACAGAGCTGTTTTGTTAGCAAATGTCAAGATGAATGTTTGCATTTGTTTAAAAATATCTAATGAATGTATTCAAATGTCTACGGTCTAGGGAAAAAGAACACAAGGTTCCTGTCATTGCTTTATGGGCCTAAAGGTAGCAACAGGCCCTTTTCAGTGCCAGCTGCTGCATGGTATGCTAACAGGGGTAAGACGTTGACACCGGGCAGCCCAGGTACAGTATGTGCCAACCTTTGGGTATGAATGGCATTTTGGATGGTAGGAGGCTGAGCCTTAGTACCAGGACTCTGAGAGCAGATCAAGCAGACTAACATACGAGCACGATATGCAAGGCTCAGTGTGTGTGTGCGTGCATGCATGCATGTGAGTACGTTAAAGCCGGGCACAGGGAGACAGTTTGGCAGGTGGCAAGTCAATCAAAATAACATTATGGACTAAGAATTTAGAAGAAACATGATTACAGTTTTTTACACTTTGCTAGTAATTTCAGAACCTTGATGTCACTTTGCAAAAAACATTGCATTGTGCATTCATTCATTATTGTGAAATACCATTGAAACGTTACTTTACATCACCCACACACAAGCTACCAACAGTTTCACTGTGTCATTGTTCGTACAATCATCAAATATGACAATACAAAATAGGTGATACGTGTTTTATTATGGTATTAGATGAAAATATATCCATATAAAAGCACTGCAGTAGTAGAGAGACTACTACAGACACTGTGGAATCATTGAACACAATCTGAAATGTAGCGATGAAAAACAATACAATCCTAACATAGGTTTATTTGAATCAAAGCTAAATAATTTGCCAGGAAATAGAAAAGACAGTACTGTAAAACATCAGTTCCTCAACTGGCTTGTACTGTAAAAAGCAAAACAAAGAAGTGATTACTGTACTTTTACATCTTCATCAACTCAGTCATGTGGATCTGGCCACAAGTTCTCATCAACATCGCAATTAGCCAAACATCGTGGAAAAAACCTTTGAGTATATACAGGATATATATACTTTATATATAAAACACTTTATATATAAATTATATATAAACTATATATCTTAATCATAAGTAGCCAGTTGGCAGAACTGGATGGGGAGTTCCAAGGGCCTGCATGTGCAGTGCAGTACTGCATGTGCAGTGCAGTACTGCATGTGCAGTGCAGTACTATAAATAGTCTTACAGTAAAGGTAGTACACGGGACCATAGAAACACTGTCTGATAAACAGTAGTACATTACAATAAAGAATGATGATGAAATATGACCTCCGTAGATAATGTAGTCTAATTGGTTCTTGCTCCATGCTAATTGGTGACAATGAATCTTAGTATCTTGAAACTTTCATGATCTATTTTATTTTCATTTATTTACACGTAATTACACGTAACGTGGGTGGGGGGTGGGGGGGGGCATTCAGCTGTTTTGAGCACCCACCGGCATAAACATAAGTTGGCACCTGTGTGCAGATCAGAAACATATTGGAATCCTTTTCCTGTTTTGCATAGGGAGCAGCAATCTGTTTTACTGACTGTTACTGTTACTTGTGTAGTTTTTGACATCATTCATAAGCATTACTTTAACATTTTACTTGGCCAGTTTAAATGATGAGATATGAGGATACAATGACATCAATAGAGAGCAAAGAACTCACACAGGTGTATAGCTTGACCCTTTATAGCCCCTTTTGATTTTCCCCTAAATGGATTTCAGATGTTTGAAATCATGTCAATCGGCACTGACTGAGTATAATATACAGTCTGTGTCGGCTTGTCCCAGCTATTAATCAAAGCTATATTTTACACTGAAATATTTAAAGAGCCTCTTCTCAAAATACTGAAAAAAACAGCAACAAAGCATGTGTATGTAATGATTGATCCACCAGCAGATCAGTGGGGATCAAGAGGTTACAGCTGGCCAGTTGTATCTAATCCACCTATCTGCAGGCCAACATATAACTGTAATGTCCTGTATCCCTTAAACTCTGTGCGCACAACCAAGGCAAGTTTCATACAGTCGGTCAAAGTAGAATCAGTACATCGTTGTGGGAGGAGGGGTTAGACCTGGGAGCTGCAGGCCAGGCTTCTGAGGGATTTGCCAAACAAGCACTCATTTTGATTTCAGTTCCCCCAGGTTTACACAGCTTACTGACAAATCGGCCACAGACCCATATTTCAAAGGGTCAAGTGATTGAGTGAGTGAAACACAGATTATCCAACCGCCTGTTGAAGAAAAGAAACGTGTTAATCAACAGCAGTACAACTGTTTGTAATTTAAATACATGTGCATCAGTGATGGTATAATTGAAACAAGCTGCGTTTTAATGAACTACACTGTTATAAAACTCTAATGTACCCCCTAAGGCTCATTATTGGACCTCAGTGTAACTATGTTGTACCTTTTTGATGGCAAAAAAGTACATGTTCCCAAGCCATTGTCAAGGTAACAACCGCTGATAACGTCATCTCAGAGCCTCACTGGGAAAGGCCTCTCTTTCTCTGGACAGCTGCCTGAATGGAGTCCGGAGAGCAGCAACCTCTGCAGCTCCTTCTGGAGACCGAAATGTCCCCTGATTGACTAAAAAAAAAAAAAAACTGCTAGACTTGAAGAATCTCAGTTGACTGAGGGCTCTCAGACTGACTTTCAGGTCGCAGCACTGCCATATTGTTGACAGCAGTTTTTTTCCTGTCCTAAATTACAGAGTGCGTCCCATCAGCCACAGTGATAACTCTGCTGCAGCGTGCTGTCATTCTTCTCAGTGAACCCTTCCAACTGGGATGACGGGACATGTTTTGTAAAAGCAGTGTGCAAACTGCAGCGTGTCAGCTGAGTGCTGTTTTGCAGTGGCTTAAATGAAGAAAGAAAGAAATGTTTGGCAGAGCTGCATATCAGAAATTACACCCCAATTGTTGGTGTAAACTGCAAACTGCAGACATAAAACTTTGCCGCTGGATGCGAGTTTTCCAGTTTTTTTGATTAGAGAGTGGGTTTGAGTTTTGATTTGGTCAAGGCTCTGGTTGTGACTGCAATGCTACGGAGAATCCCAAATGGGCCTGAGTGGACACAGAGGCTTTTGCAGAGCATATAATTACATAGTAAATTATTCAGTGGGTCCAAACCAAAACACAAAGGCATTCATTTTCAAAACCAGCTTACAAGGAAGCCTCTGGCAGTGCAGAGCCACACAGTTTAAAAAAAAAAAAGGAGACCTTCTTCATACGCTGGAACCCTGTACCTGGAAGTGGTTTGTTGTTTTTGAAATGAAGGAGGATTACGTTTTGGATTTCTTTATTCACTTGGCCGCAGTGAAATATTTTCAAGAAATATGAAATGAACACTTCATATCTGCAGCAGGGAACAGTGAGCCTTATCTTGGCTTTAAGAATCAAAACGAGGGTGTTAAACAGTCGTTAACGCAGCAATATGTCACCATAAAAGTGATAGCAGAAACTTATTCTGTGTCATGAATCTGTAATTACACTTGCTATTTTGAGTACATAGCGCCTGTATGGGCCTATATATATATATATATATATATATATATATATATATATATATATATATATATATATGGGCCAGAATAGGCCTTTTTGGATGAGGGGGCACATCATAGTGAGGGGTCTGGATGTCCTCCCCCAGGGAAATTTTGAGCGTCAAAAACTTCATATCATGCATTCTGATACATTTTATGCACCAATTTACGGTGAAAATATCTTTATTTAGCCTATGTGAAGAAAAACCCCGCAGGTGACAGTTCAGAATATTCAAAATTATAATGGAAAGTATGTTGTTACGTGCCATTGCCCATTTTAGAGTGAGTATATGGAAATCCTGGAGCGTTATTATTGAAACAGCGAAACATTTACTATACAAATATTCAAGTTCAAGTTCAAGACCTTTATTTGTCCCCGAGGGGGGACAACAAAGACGACACCATCGACCTATTACCTATTCTTTACAGAGTTAAGCAGAGAGATAGCAGAGGGTACGAAGGAGAATTTCTATCTATTAGTTTTGGCTGGTGGCTGACTGAAGCAGGAATCGGAGGGCAGCAACTTAAATTCTGCATGCAGGGGGTGAGAACTATCAGACATGATGGATTCAGCCTTTTTAAGCACATGTCTATTATACAGATCAGTTGGTGTCATCTGTTGAATCCCAATGACTTTGCTGCCAACTGTAATTACCATTGCTAATGTGTTTTTCCATTTTAAACTCAGAGAAGCATCCCAGCAAATACATGAAAAAGTAAAGACGGACTCAATAAAAGATTTTGTAAAACAATGTTGTCAGGAATCTGTCCACTTGACACTTAGCTAGCTTTCTCAGACAGAACAGACGTTGCTGACTTTTCTTACTCATCATGTCTGTGTTTAGTTCAAAGGTCAACTTGTTATCAATGACGATTCCCAGATACTTGTATGACTCAACAATTTCAACCTCTTTTCCATCTATAATCGTCTTTTCAGGAGTTGGATATTGACGTTTGAAATCAATGCACATGTCCTTTGTCTTTAAGTCCTTTTGTCCTTTTAAGTCTAAAATGTAAAATGTGATATATACTGTACATGTTTTTTCTAAAGTACTACTTTAATGCCGTCAGTTAGTGAGAAAACAAGCCGGACGGACAACAGCAGTTAGCAGTGATGCTCCGCCCAGCTGCAATGTACCGTTTAACAGAAAGAGAAGAAGAGTCATTTCCGGTCAGTGTATGACGGCCGTGCGCGACTTGAGACAATGCTGCCCTGTCAAAATGTACTCAGTACACCCAAGTGAGTACATAGTGTCCACAGTTTGATCACAGAAGTATCCAAATTAAGACACACTATCAGTGATGACAGAAAGCAAAAGAGAGAGAAAGAGGGAGAGATATATTGTGTGAGTCTGATAGGATCGGCAGTGACCTTTAAATCTATGTAAGCAGATCCAAGCAAGAGTGTTTGTTCAAGCCGAAACTATCCATGTGTGTCTATGCGTCTGAAGGATGTAATTCAAAGCACAAGACTGCTGCAGTGAGTTGAACGTCATCATCCTCCCGCAATAATTAAGGCATGATGAAGTTGCTGGGTTTCTAAGACTGCCAAACACATGATATAAAATCCATATCACATTAGAGACTACATGGTCCGGGGTTATACTTCTAATTACTGACCATTGAGATGACATCTACTGCTCCAATCATTTTTTCCCCTGTCCAATATCGCTTTGCTTAAATTTATTAAACATCTGACCCAAAAAAAAAGGGATTGCTGTTTACAGAGGTTACACTCAATACGGTTCTAATGTGGAAAAAAAGCCTACTGGTTCGGACTGACTGACTTTTGTTAGGCTTGTGGGCCTTTCTTTATAGATATGGTGAGGACATGTGGAAAGACAACAGTTTAGGTTTATGTGGCAGGCTCCGAGGCGGATTGGTTTTTTACTGCACTGTCCATTCTGCAATGATTTATGAAAAGTACTCTTCAATAAAGTACCAACTCAGGTATTAATGTCCAGCCCAGTCTCATGGTTTGTGAAATGGTCACGTTATTTCATCTATTGATTTGTCCACAGGTCACGTTAACCACCTTATTTCTGTGTGTTGGCTAAGAATTTTGAAGTAAACGAACAATAATGGTAGTGAGTAGTATTAAAAAGATGAAAATCGGCAAGGACGTTGGTTGGGGGGGGGTGTGGATGGGTCAAACAACAAAGGATTTTCCCCCCGGAGACCGGGATCGTGGTCCCATGTGTTGCAGTTCCTTTCAGCGTTATTCTCTTCCTAACCACAACCGTCCCGTTGTTGCGGCCGGCGTGTGGCGTTTCATTTCCCCGTTGTTGCGTCCCCTAGAGACCGCGGATCATGTCCCAGCGCGAGTTGTTGTCACTGTCATGGGGGTTTGTGAAATGGTCACGTTCAAAAATCGTGACATGTACACGAATCAATAAATCCAAATAACGTGATCATTTAACGAACTGGCGTGAGACCGGGTTGGAATGTTACAGGATAGTGATATATAATAAAATATAATAAATGGCTTTATAATCACATATTTGCAATATCTAATTATATTCATACAGCCTGGAGTAGAAGAAAACATACAGGAGATAGTCGTGGGTTCCTTATCCCTTTTGCAAATTATTCTGGATGGAACGATGGAGTCTAAGCTCCAAAGAATACATTTTATTATGCTTCTGTACAATAAACCTGAGCATATGTGCAAACAAGTCTCTCCTGATTGAATTGAAACTGCTCACTCTATTCTTCAACTTTCCAAAAACGAATACAAGACATTAAAATGTAATCTTATTATAAAATCTAAATCTGTGTGCTCCTGTAGCAGATGTGTAGTATGTTTATGCAACAGTCAAGCCTTCTCATGAACCCCCCACATTGACCCCACTCAGCCAACAATCTGTCCCACTCAGCTCTTAGCAAAGCATGGCATTGCACTTGTTAGCTTTAAGGTTGATTGAGAAAAACAGGACAAAGTATGAAAATTACTCCCTGTGGTCCACATGTCTCAGATCTGTCAGCATGTAGTCCGACTCCCCGGATGTAGACTGTTGGTGTGAAGCCTGGCATTGAGGCCTATTTCAGCATCTGGAGCTTAGCACCGGCCATAATGATGGTGATTGGTTTACAAAAAAAACAAAGAAAACAGACAAGCAACAAAGTTTTTTCCCTCTATACCAGAATGTTAACTCAAGCAGCCAGGCTTTTTTTTTCCAGCGCTATGGAAACTAGCCACGTGTATATTTTAGCTTTCCTAACTGTGCTATTTAGCCAACATCTACATAATCAAAACTGTAACCTCCTCAAATATGAAAATGATTCACCTCATTGATAAATTAATTCATTTTAATGAATTAATAAACGGCTGGACTGTCATATTTCAGATGTGTTTGAACAAGATTTCTGCTCATGTTCAAAACTTTGTGCACATTCAATGTAAAACTCCTCCCATCTGTATGCTCTGAGATTTGGAGGAGTCGTGATATTTTGATTAAAAACGAAGTTATGATAGGCTATTACAAGAATAATTACATGATTGCTCTGCTGATACGGTAGAGCTCAGACATTCTGACAGACTCAGAGCCTCGTTTGAGATGCTGGTCTCTCAATGAGACGCTGCTCTACATCGGTGGAAAACCGAAACTACGGCAGAAATATGCCTCACATCTGCCGCAGCGAGTGTCCATTACCTAAAGAACAATGAAAGAAACAACTTGTGATTTCAGGGGTTTACATAGGCTATATCCTATTTGTCAGTCAACTTTTCAAAATACATTTTGGGCGGCACAGAAAGCATTCGGGGCTGAAACTCCGGCAAAATCAGCTGACGCCACATCTGTTGGCTTGTATGTTTGTTTGTCAGCAGGATTAGAGTAAAACTCCTGGCCCGATTTTCATGAAACTTGGTGGAAGGGTGTAACATTGGCCAAGGAAGAACCCATTATATTTTGGAGAAGAACTAAATCATGGGGCAAATTATTTCTCACTTTCGTTAACATTACAAAATAGGGCATATGGGATGCATTCATGAGTTCAAATGAGTTCCCGACTGGGAAAATTCTCACTGCATTGTCATTGTGAGATAGGACATGCCTTTACGGAGGTCTGCGCTTTCCGATTGCCTTTATATACAGTTAGGTCATTTAGTCCAGTGGTTCCACACCTAGGTTTATTGTCCCTTCAAAGGGTCACAAGATAATATGAGGGGTTATGAGATGATTAATGGGAATGGGGGAAATGGGAAATGTCTTGTTTATGGAACTGCAAACAATCATCGACTCATAGACATCTGAAAAAGGAAAATGGGGCTGCAAACAATCACTGCTTTTTCTATTGTATGTATTGAGCTTGTAGGCGTAGGTAAAAACTACAGCTGTCAGATAAATGCAGTGGAGTAAAAGTATACAGTCACATTAAATATAGATATAAATATTGAAAAGTTACTCAAGTGAGGTCTCTTGAGTAACTTTTGAAAAAACTTCTGACTAGGAAATGAAAAATATAATGCAGTTTCAAATAGTCCCAACATGTCAGTCCCTCCCTGAACTTTATGCACCTTAATAATCCTTTTTCATGTGTTTCCACTCAGAGAGAGAGAGAGAGAAGGGGAGAGAGCTAGAGAGAGAAGTGGCCTCATATTTTAAGATTTATGCAGTGTTGTCTGATGTTGTTATCATGCATTTATGTGCATTGTTACACAGAACGTTGTGGCAACCCTGCTTTTGAAAGCACTTCATGAAATACAACACTGACTGGACCAGACATCTCTTCTTTTGCAGCTATGTGAACGGCTGCAGATAAACTTGAGTAGGCGCAATCAGTCCAACAAATGAAGTGGCTCCATCTGGTTTTGTGAAGGCTCGGGTGTTGACATTATTAAGTCAGAAAACCTCCAGTGTGGTGGGGCTATTTTGGACTCTCAACAGTGCATCTGCTCTATTTCAGCTTCAAAATGATGCAATAGATTTGTCACAAGACACCAAACATTTATCATACGTCATCTCAGAGTCCCTAGTTAGTGGTAAATATCATTCCACCTTGATGAACGCATAATATGAGAGTTCAGAACACTCAGCCAGAGTAACTGTGAGTGGGGCCAATACTCTAATTCAAACATTACAGTAGTTTTAATTAATTAGAAGCCAAAAACACATCTCTAAAGAAAGATTATTAGGTATGAAATGATGCAGAAATCCACGTCTCCTTGTTTGCAACAGTGGTAGTAGAGCTCAATGAACGTACCAGTCTAGTCCCTTGACAATGCGATCGAATGGCCACATGAGTAAAATGAAAATAATTTGATAACCAAAGACCATGATACTAATAGCAGTATTGAAGGATGGTGCTTTAACCTGTATTAACAAGTATTTACAGTGGTGCTCAAAAGTTTACATACACATGCTTAAGTTGACTAAAAAGAGGAATAAAAAAATCATGTTTTGGAAATTTATTTTAATACCTAAATTAAAAAATGAGGTAAAATCCAACCTTTAAGGACACCAATTTTCTTTGTGAATGAATAACGTATTGTAAATAAATAAATGTTCTTATTTAAAATACAGGGGTCATAAGTATACATACCCCTATGTTAAATTCCCATAGAGGCAGGCAGATTTTTATTATTAAAGGCCAGTTATTTCCTGGATTCAGGATATTATGCATCCTGATAAAGTTCCCTTGGCCTTTAGAATTAAAATAGCCCCACATCATCACATACTCTTCACCATGCTTAGAGATAGGCATGGTTTTATTTCAGTTAGACTAATACCTGGTTTGATTTGCATTGAGAGATGATTTTATAGAAAGTATCCCATGCCTATCTCTAAGCATGGTGAAGAGTATGTGATGATGTGGGGCTATTTTAATTCTAAAGGCCAAGGAACTTTATCAGGATGCATAATATCCTGAATCCAGGAAATAACTGGCCTTTAATAATAAAAATCTGCCTGCCTCTATGGGAATTTAACATAGGGTATGTATACTTATGACCCTGTATTTTAAATAAGAACATTTATTTATTTACAATACGTTATTCATTCACAAAGAAAATTGGTGTCCTTAAAGGTTGGATTTTACCTCATTTTTTAATTTAGGTATTAAAATAAATTTCCAAAACATGATTTTTTTATTCCTCTTTTTAGTCAACTTAAGCATGTGTATGTAAACTTTTGAGCACCACTGTATCCTTCACTATTTACTTACTAAGTATATTGAAAAGAGACATAACATAGTATGTTAAAAAAAGGTAATAAAAAATCCATAATATGATAATAAAGTCATAGTATGTTGAAAAAAACAGGATACCAAAGTCATGGTATAATGATGAAAAGTGATATGAAAAAATATTATCATAGTTTGTCGAAAAGGTTATAAAAAGGTCACAGTATAGTATGTCAAAAAAGTAACGGTATAGTGTGACAAAAAGAATTATAAAAAGTCATAGTGGAGAATGTGAAAAAAGTCATAGTATAGTATGTTAAAAAAAATAAAAAGTCATAGTATTAGTATGTTAAAAAAATAAAAAGTCATAGTATAGTATGTTAAAAATAAAAAGTCATAGTATAGTATGTTAAAAATAAAAAGTCATAGTATAGTATGTTAAAAAATAAAAAGTCATAGTATAGTATGTTAAAAATAAAAAGTCATAGTATAGTATGTTAAAAATAAAAAGTAATAGTATAGTATGTTAAAAAATAAAAAGTCATAGTATAGTATGTTAAAAAATAAAAAGTCATAGTATAGTATGTTGAAAAATAAAAAGTCATAGTATAGTATGTTAAAAATAAAAAGTCATAGTATAGTATGTTAAAAAATAAAAAGTAATAGTATAGTATGTTAAAAAATAAAAAGTCATAGTATAGTATGTTAAAAATAAAAAGTCATAGTATAGTATGTTGAAAAATAAAAAGTCATAGTATAGTATTAGTATGTTAAAAAATAAAAAGTCATAGTATAGTATGTTAAAAAATAAAAAGTCATAGTATAGTATGTTAAAAAATAAAAAGTCATAGTATAGTATGTTAAAAATAAAAATAATAGTATAGTATGTTAAAAAAATAAAAAGTCATAGTATAGTATGTTAAAAATAAAAAGTCATAGTATAGTATTAGTATGTTAAAAATAAAAAGTCATAGTATAGTATGTTAAAAAAATAAAGTCATAGTATAGTATGTTAAAAAATAAAAAGTATTAGTATAGTATGTTAAAAATAAAAAGTCATAGTATAGTATGTTAAAAATAAAAAATAATAGTATAGTATGTTAAAAAATAAAAAGTCATAGTATAGTATGTTAAAAAATAAAAAGTCATAGTATAGTATTAGTATGTTAAAAAATAAAAAGTCATAGTATAGTATGTTAAAAAATAAAAAGTCATAGTATAGTATGTTGAAAAATAAAAAGTCATAGTATAGTATTAGTATGTTAAAAAATAAAAAGTCATAGTATAGTATGTTAAAAATAAAAAGTCATAGTATAGTATGTTAAAAAAAAAAAGTCATAGTATAGTATGTTAAAAAATAAAAAGTCATAGTATAGTATGTTAAAAATAAAAAGTCATAGTATAGTATGTTAAAAAAAAAAGTCATAGTATAGTATGTTAAAAATAAAAAATAATAGTATAGTATGTTGAAAAATAAAAAGTCATAGTATAGTATTAGTATGTTAAAAAATAAAAAGTCATAGTATAGTATGTTAAAAATAAAAAGTCATAGTATAGTATGTTAAAAAATAAAAAGTCATAGTATAGTATGTTAAAAAATAAAAAGTCATAGTATAGTATGTTAAAAATAAAAAGTCATAGTATAGTATGTTAAAAAATAAAAAGTCATAGTATAGTATGTTAAAAATAAAAATAATAGTATAGTATGTTAAAAAATAAAAAGTCATAGTATAGTATGTTAAAAATAAAAAGTCATAGTATAGTATGTTAAAAAATAAAAAGTCATAGTATAGTATGTTAAAAATAAAAAGTCATAGTATAGTATGTTAAAAAATAAAAAGTCATAGTATAGTATGTTAAAAATAAAAAGTCATAGTATAGTATGTTAAAAAATAAAAAGTCATAGTATAGTATGTTAAAAATAAAAAGTCATAGTATAGTATGTTAAAAAATAAAAAGTCATAGTATAGTATGTTAAAAATAAAAAGTAATAGTATAGTATGTTAAAAAATAAAAAGTCATAGTATAGTATGTTAAAAAATAAAAAGTCATAGTATAGTATGTTAAAAATAAAAAGTCATAGTATAGTATGTTAAAAAAATAAAAAGTCATAGTATAGTATGTTAAAAAAATAAAAAGTCATAGTATAGTATGTTAAAAAAATAAAAAGTCATAGTATAGTATGTTGAAAAATAAAAAATAATAGTATAGTATGTTAAACGATAATGAAATTATGTCAAAATAAGTGATAATAATGTCATAGCATAGCATGTTGCAAAGTCATAGTATAGCATGTAGAAAATAGCCATGGTCGGAAAAGTGATGAAAGTCATAGTATAGCATGTTAGCAAGTGATAAAAAAGTTCATGGTTTAGTACGTCAAAAAACTCATAGTATAGTATGTCGAAAGGTCATAGTATAGTATGTCGACAAAAGTGAAAAAAAAGTCATAGTATAGTATGTCAAAAAAATCTGTTTCTAACATTTTTATTTGACATGTTATACTATGACTACAGTACGACTTTTTTTCGACATACTATACTATGACTTTTTATCATTTTTTTCAACATTCTGCTTTACTATGACTTTTTTTGACATACTATTACTTTTTCATAACTATTTTTAACATGCTATACCATTATTTATCACTTATTTCAACATACTATGACTTTTTATTACTTTTTTTGACATACTATACTATAACTATTTTCGACATACTATACTGTGGTTATTTTCGACATACTATACTGTACTATGACTTTTCAACATGTTATACTATGATTTTTTTGACATGTTATACTATGACTTTTGTCAACATGTTATACTATGACTTTTTCAACATAGTATACTATGACTTTTTTCGACATGTTATACTATGACTTTTTTCGACATAGTATACTATGACTTTTTCAACATGTTATACTATGACTTTTTTCGACATGTTATACTATGACTTTTTTCGACACGTTATCCTATGACTTTTTTCGACATGTTATACTATGACTTTTGTCGACATAGTATACTATGACTTTTTTCGACATGTTATACTATGACTTTTGTCGACATGGTATATTGTGACTTTTTTATCACTGTTTTCAACACTGTTTTTTCGACATGTTATACTATGACTTTTTTCTACATGTTATACTATGACTTTTTTTGCAATAATATACTATGACTTTTTTCAACGTGTTATACTATGACTTTTTTCGACATACTATACTATGACTTTTTTCAACATGTTATATTATGACTTTTCAACATACTATAGTATAATTTTTTTTATCACTTTTTTCGACATACTAAACTGTACTATGACTTTTCAACATGCTGTACTATGATTTTCCAACATGCTTTTTTCAATAATATACTATGAGCCATTATTGTTATTAAAGTCATGGTCTGGTATGTCAAAGAAAGTCTGGAAACAGATACAAACTCCACATGAAAATTAATTGCCAAGGGTGGGGATTGAACCTTGTCACACTCTGCTTGTTTGGGTCCTACTTTGTCTACATGCTGCAGGTGTACTAACCACTAGCCCACCACAGCAGTAAATGATAGCAGTGATGAAAAGTTATATTATAGTATGTTGTACTATGACTTTTTTCGACATGTTATACTAAGACTTTTTGCATAGTATAATATGATTTTTATCGGCATGTTATTCTATGACTTTTGTCCACATAGTATACTATGACCTTTTTCGACACTTTATCCTTTGACTTTGCAGCTGTGGCTCAGTGGTAGAGCGGTTGCCTCACAATCGAAAGGTTGATGGTTCAATCCCTGACCCTGCAGTCCCATGTCGAAGTGTCCTTGGGCAAGACACTGAACCCCCGATGTGTACGTCATAGTATACTATGTTGAAAAATGTGCTGTATTTATATAGCGCTTTTTCTAGTCTTAACGACTACTCAAAGCGCTTTTACATCATACAGGATACATTCACCATCACACACATTCATACACTGTGGCCGAGGCTGCCGTACAAGGTGCCACCTGCTCGTCAGATAAACACTCACACACATTTACACTCCGATGCACACATACTATACTATGACTATTTTCGACATACTATACTGTACTATGACTTATTTAACACGCTGTACTATGATTTTGCAACATGCTTTTTTCAATCATTCAGTCATGGTCTGGTATGTCAAAGAAAGTCTGGAAACAGATGCAAACTCCACATGAAAATAAATTGCCAAGGGTGGGGATTGAACCTTGTCACACTCTGCCTGCTTGTGTCCTACCTTGCCTACATTTTGCAGCTGTGCTAACCATTAGCCTACCACAGCACTAAATAATAAAAGTTGAAAACAACAAGTGACAAAAAAAGTCGTAGTGCTGTAGTATAGCATGTTTAAAATAGCCATATTATAGCATGTCAAAAATGTGATAAAATAGCCATAGTATAGTATGTATAAAATAGCCATCGTATAGTATGTTGAAAAAGATATTATAAGTCATAGGATAGTATTTAGAAAAAAGTAAGTATAGTATCATTCTATAGTATATTAAAAAAGGTGATAAAAAAGTAATTGTATAGTACAGTACATCGAAAAAGTCACAGTATGGTATGTCAAGAAAGACATGCAAACTCCACACAAAAAAACTCCTCCTGAACTGGGGACAATCGAACCATTGTCTCTTTTTTAATGCCTATTAAATATATATACATATATATATATATATATATATATATATATATATATATATACAAACATATATATATAGTATTCCGAAAAAAGTTAAATAATTCATAGTATACTATGTAAAAAAACGGCATATTTGAAAAAAGTGATAAAAAAGTATAGCATGCCAACAATATTTTTAGTGTATTGTGTTAAGACAAAGTGACGTGACAAAAGGCATATGTTAGTACAGGAGATAGAAACCTTCACAAAAGAGCCATTTATGGCCATAACATTTTTTATAAAAATCTGTCTGGAAATGCCAAACATACAAGCCTTATAATGAAAGTAATTAATTCTAAATTAGCAATAACATTACTAATATGAGCATTCCATGCCAGGCCCTGGGCTTGCTTGATTGCATCCCCTAATTACCCATAAGCCTCAAGGGGTTGTTAAAGCCACACCTCATGGCTGGTGCTTGGTTGGGGCAGTGGGGGTCAAAGGGTCTTGGTCAACATGTGGGCCTGCTTTCAGCACTGCTGACCCATGCATTGTATCACATTACACTCATTTAAAAGGTCAAGACTTGTGGAACTTGGTGGCTTTTGCCTAACCCACAACCTGGTGTGGACACTTGTTCCGTTTTAATTCCCAACAATAGGTCCCATTCAGAGCGGGACGACCTGTACAACATCTGTTTCTGTGGTCTAGAGCAGACCATGGATCAGCAGTTAGACTGTAGGTGCATGAACCTCAGAGGGCTGACAGACAATAGACCAGCAGACTTTGAGTTGAAGGTGCTAAAAGGTGTTCAGAAATGTATCTGATTAAATGTAAAATAAGTTTAAAACACCACCACCCGCGACTTTCAGCACTCACTGGTTCAGTTTGCAGCCGAGTGTGAAGCGGCTGGGATGAGGATCAGCACCTCTAAATCTGAGGCCATGGTTCTCAGTAGGAAACCAATGGAGTGCTTTCTCTAGGTAGGGAATGAGTCCTTACCCCAAGGAGTGGGAGATTGGTTGGAGAATCGGAGCAGCGGGTGCGGTATTACATTCAGTTTTTCGCACTGTTGTGACGAAAGGAGAGCTACCGGTCAATTTTCGTTCCTACCCTCACCTATCGAAATGGGTTTCCTCAGGAGGGGGCTGGCATCTCCCTTAGAGATCGGGTGAGAAACTCAGTCATCCGAGAGGAGCTCGGAGTAGAGCCGCTGCTCTTTTGCGTCGAAAGGAGCCAGTTGAGGTGGTTTGGGCATCTGGTAAGGATGCCTCCTGGTTGCCTCCCTAGGGAGGTGTTCCAGGTACATCCAGCTGGGAGGAGGCCTCGGGGAAGACCCAGGACTAGGTGGAGAGATTATATCTCCAACCTGGCCTGGGAACGCCTCGGGATCCCCCAGTCGGAGCTGGTTGATGTTGCTCGGGAAAGGGAAGTGTGGGGTCCCCTGCTGGAGCTGCTGCCCCCGTGACACCGGATAATTGGACGAAGATGGATGGATGAATAGATGGATGGATGGATGGATGGATGGATGGATGGATGGATGGATGGATGGATGGATGGATGGATGGATGGATGGATGGATGGATGGATGGATGGATGGATGGATGGATGGATGGATGGATGGAAACCAGTTTGAATTTGAAAGTTTATTGTGATCATGTTACATACATTTAGCTAAAGTTTTTATCCGAAGCACATTACAATAACTGCATTCAATCATGAACAACCAAAAAATGCAGAAATCATGTGAGTACATACAATTCATCAAATAAGCAAAACTGCATCAAGTGCATTGAACATTCTGTCTTGTTTCTATTTCTTTAAACCAATGCAGCAATGATGGCCTTGCAAAATAGTTTGCGTGAGTATGTGGTTGAGAGGTGAAGGTTAAGTTGTTATCTTTGCTGATTCTTTCCCAGTAAAATAATGTTGTGACCAAACATATCCAGGCTGCTGCTACTGGTCTGTCCTCCATTATATATCTTTTTGCATTGGTATTGGCCCAGTTAATATGATGTGTGTACCAGTGAACGATGACCACCTAAACACAAACTTTGTATGTTTTTCCCAACATTGTCGCAAGATATACAGCAGCTGTGTCCTATAACGACACAAACCTGCAGAATTTCTCAACCAACACGATCAACAAAAGTAGTGATTTTGATTTCTTTTCTGCACATTTATACAAGGAATGACATTCATGAGTTTGCACTCAATGCAATATTTAAACCAGTTTCAAAAATAAACAAAATTATTCTTTACAGTTTTTTATATGAAACAGATGTTTCTACGTGCTGCCCTTAAGTAGATGCAGAGCTTTAGTCTACAAATCTTAAGTCTTGTCATAATATTTTACCAGACATTGACATATATTTGGTTGTTGATCCAAAGAAGCACAGCTGCATCTATAAAAAGTCAAAAGTGTACCCATCACACAACAACTTTGAATGCTATATTTATAATAATTAACAGGTAGAGTCTTTTTCATGGTATTTTATACGTTGAGTTCACCTGTTGAACCTGTCTTTGATTAATACATGTCCGTTAGGGAAGACAAAAAGGCATTCTTTTCTCATTCTTAACAACCATGCCATTGCAGATGCATGTTTTTACCCAGCAGCAGTACTTGCAGACTCTGTGCCATGCAGATCCAGTTACACATGTGAGCCACTATCTGCTCCTCTCGTGACAGGCTCGTTGCACCTCAGGCGCTGCAATGTTGGCAAGCCACAACAAGATGTGATGAGCCACTCTAACAGAAAGTGCTGACACGCTTATTTCTCTCTGCCTTTGACAGTCAACATAAAAATGCCTTTTTCCACAAAATGACTTTGTTGTGTTTTTAGTATTCCTAAATTATGTTTCTGTGGGTGCTGGATTTCTTTCGGGATGATTATCTTTTTTTTAAATTGCAGCAATAATGTATCCTTTATTAGTCCAAGAAAGGGAAATTACAATTTACACTCTGTTGTTATTACACAAAGGCTTGAATTACATACACATGCTCAGTATCTATACATGCACTAATGGAGGGATGTAAAAGTGAAAGGGGTCTGCCCCGAGGAGTTGGGGCTTCGGTGAGTCCGCCCCCATATTTTCAGTCTGTTTTGGGACTTGAACCAGCAACCCTACAGATCCCAACCCAACTCCCTACAGACTGAGTGACTGCCACCCCCAAATTAAAGAGTTGGCTGCTTGACTGATGCAAAGGTCATGAAAAATAGAAATCTTCAGTAATTATTTCCCCCCAGCAATTATAGTAGAAATAATAACAAAACCGTGCATTCAGGACCATGGCCACAATCAATCAAGCCACATTGAAACTAATCAAATGTCAAAAATTATTTTAAGCATGGAGTTTCTCGTCAAACTTCATAAATATACTGTATATACATATATTTGCGTCTTTCCATCAGTTTTTTGCAATAGTCAAATACAAAATAAATAGGATTTTACTAGAGGAATAAATCAAACAACTCAAACTAATGATAAATCAATGGTTGAAATAAACCTTAGTTCAGAAACAAATATATCCAAATAAGAATTAAAAAGCACAGTTAAAATGTGTATATGTACACTATGTTTGTGTCTGTGTGAGAGAGCATTTGTAGAGTGTTTTGTTTGCGTGTGAGAAAGCCAGCATGAGGTAATACCGTATTGCATGCCTGCTAAGCATAAGCATATTCCACTGTCTTTGCTTTAGGCCTCTGAATGGTAAGATGTTCCATGTGTTGGGAGTTTCATAAAGAATTTCATCGAATAAAATGATGCACAGGTACTCTGAGGTAATGATATAATGATGCTAATCTGATTAGCCGTAATGATAGCACCAACAGGGGAGACATATCGTGATGACGTGCTAATGATGCTAGGAGAGATTGCCTCACAAATAATCAGATAGGTTTTCCCTCTAGCTGAGATCAAGTTTGGATAAACAATGATTCTAAAATGCATTTGGAGAGGAAGAGGTGAGTAGTTTGTTTCTCTTTCCCTTTTTACAGTAACCCAAACCTTCATGGTTTTCTGGATATACTCAACATTCTTACTGGGTCGTTTTTGGATGATGTGATGCAGGCAGTAAAAGTGATCCAAATGTTCCTGATTTAATCTAATACAAATCTAAATGTATGGACTTGCTGAGCAAGCATGATGCTTTCCAACAGCATCCTGCTTAATTCACATTGATACAATTACTGTACATGCATGCATTCGTACCTAGGCGTCATGCCGGAAAACTGCAGTGCACGCATACTTAACACTGAGCAGTTGTAATGCTGCATCTGGAGGTTAAAGGCCTTTCAACAACCCTCACCATTAACTCCCCTGCTATTAAGCACATGTGTTCTGTTCTTTTTCAATAGTCATGTATTGTTGTTATGGCGAAGTGTCCTTGGGCAACACACTGAATGCCAAGTTGCTCCAGATGATGCGCCATTGGTGTATAAATGTGCGCAAATGTTTATCTAATGAGCAAAGACCATGGTGAGGTCGTGGTACTCTGGGGGAACCAGAGACAGATCGGGGAAGTCGAGAGATACAGACAGGAGGAATGGCGGGCTGTACTCCAATTTCTGATCTTCCCCCGCGCCAAGTCCACGTTAGGGTTACGGATAACGTCCAGGGGAGACCGAGAACGACAGGTGAGACCGGGGAGGAGATGAAGTGGAAGGATATCGTCTCGTGGTGGTTACTGGATGTAAGTAGCTGGAGCAGGGGCGTGTGGTGAGAGACTGTGGTGAGAGACCAACTGTTGAGACTAGTGACGTGAAGGGGAGCGTCAAGGGGATTGTGAGGGATGGAGAGCTGGCGGGCGACTTCGATGTCCAAAAAATTTTCATCCGCGCCGGAATCTACTAACGCCCGCAGAGGAAGTGCCACCTCCTGCCAGGACAGGGAGACGTCAAACAGGAGACGAGGGTTGGGAGAGGTTCGGCTTGCCAAAGCTCTCACTTCTACTGGCAAGCCGAATATTTTAGCCGGATGGGACAGGTGGAAAGGAAATGACCGGGTTAACCGCAAAACCCCAGCCAGGCAATGACGCTCACGTTCCTCTGAGGACAACCGTGCATGGCCCAATTGCATGGGTTTCAGAGGAGGCGGAGAGGGGGGTGTCGGGGAAGCAATAGGACGTGGCTGGGAAGGCCACCTCCTTGGACAGGGAACGAAGCACCTCGGTCAAGCCGAAGCATGTTGGGCAAGCAACGCTCCCTGGGAGGCCACGACGAAAGATAAGTCCTGAGGCAAGGAAGCCAAGGGGGCAGGGGTAAGCCGCCTGAGTCCATAGTGACTTGATCGTTCCGTTATCAATAAAGGATTATTTGTGAAAAAAGAGAAAGGGGAATGGGAAGGCGGACGCCAAGGACCGGGACGCTGAGGACGGAAAGCAGGGGCAATCTCGGGAAGTGAGGATACTTGGAAACGGGGAGCCGAGGAGGAGACAAGGGGGGTGAAGCGTGGAAGAACCGGGAGCGTGGAGCCGAGGTGGAGACACGGGCACCGGGAGTGGAGATGGAGACAGGTGGAAGCGGGGCATCGTGGCAGGAGGACTGAGAGGAGAAGCCAGCTGACCGGAGACAGGAACGGGAGTGGAGATGATACTGCAGGGGGGAGAAAAACATAAGGAGGTAAGTACAGGAAAACACATGGAGATGAATATTCTAGATGAAGTAGTTCTTTAGTGAGTTTCACCAGCATAACTGGAGCAACAATCAAGTGAAGAGTGGATGGAGAGCCGGGTTAGATATACTGTTGTAGATGGCAGGCAGGCATGAGCGGCGGGAGCAGGTGATTACTGATGAAACTCAAGTGTGCGTTGTCAGCTGGCTTCAGCAGGAGAGAGAGTGGGAAACCAAGAAAACAGCAGGGAAACAGGGCAGGCCAACAGAAAACTTAGAAAAATAAATACGGAATGTGGATGCACGTTGAGAAAGTGTATGCATCATACTATAAATACTAATCATCACATCAAGCACTGTTACATGAGCTATTAACCATTCATAAAACTATTTGTTACATCTTAAAGGTGGTTTGTAAGAAAGTGGTACAGGTGCAAATGCCTTCTAAGTCACTGAAGCGACAACCATGGATCCTTCAGGAAATGAAGGAAAGGACGGTTGTTTTCTCGCCAAACTCAGCTATGTAAACGTACTTCCAATAAAATGGAGGAAAAGCTAATTGCAGAGCTTAACGGCTTATCCATTCAATATGTTAGATCTATGGCAGGCTTATGGGACTTGTGTAAGAAAAGAAAAGCATGGAAATACCTAGCTTGGGGAATGAACTACTTGGTTGTGCGCTGGCAATAGCAGGAAAAAAAGAAAGTAAGTGTCCAATCAGAATTGACTTAACAACTAATACTTAACATGTATGTAAGCTTCATGCTTGAGGGAAGAAGGAGGGAGCCTGATACTTTGAGTCTACAAGGACTACATCATCTGCAAAGAGTGAGATGCAGTCCTAACGTCACCAAACTGGATGCTCTCTACTCCTCGGTTGACCATTAACAACAGATTATATAATGCACAGTACATAGAGGTTATTTAAGGAGAAAATTAGTTTTCCTTAAGCATATAAGAAACATAACTTTTTTTGTTGTCTTTGCTTGACAAATGGGATGCACTGCTTGGTTAAAAGGGATGTGGACACATAAATATAAACAATCATGAGGATTCATACTTTGAAATTTATTTTCTATGGCTGGATGGACAGGTAAATGTGCTGTATTTATATGTGCTTTTCTAGTCTTAATGACTACTCAAAGCGCTTTTACATCATCTCCAGGTAACGTGCATTATCCTCTCATATCTCTTAAAATGTAAAGAACAGGTTAAAACACGCTGTGGATACAATCTTTTCACCGTGTTGTTAAGCCTGAAAACATTGTTTTCATTACTGAATACACTGGTCCTTACTGTTTCTCTGCTTCCTCGTTAAGGGAAAGAACAGAAAGGAATGGGATGGTTGGTGGCAGTAAAGTTGATAGTAGGGGGGGATGTGGGGGCCAGTGTGAAAGGGAACAGCTGGGGATGGATGGTAATCTAAATCTGATAATGCTCATGTACCATGCAACTGAGCATGTAAAGGTAAAACATGATGCCACAGACCCCACTCCCTTTTTCCGTATCTGGGTTTTATTGGCCTCCCTCTCACTGCATGCTTCACTACGATGCAGACTACATCCAGCATGGGAAATCATGTTTATTGACACATTTATTTGGCGGTACAGACATGCAGGTCTAGTGCTGCAGGTTTAAGGATTTTTATTATACATATATAAATTGCAGAACTTTCAGTTGAATTGAGACATTTTCTGTATCTTGTTCCTTTCACCACGTCAGACATTCCAGGATTGTGTTACCGCATTTGAAGGCAAATGTGTCTCTGCAAACCAATCTTTCATTGTGTGGTGCAAAACGTCAAAATCCAGCCATATAAAGAGAGAACATGATACACATTGAATTCAGATAGTTGGAACACTGCGTTGTACAACATAAGACAAAGGATTTCTTTTTCTTTGTGTTTTTTTTTCTCTCATTACAATTTTGATATAATGACACGTTGACAGGTTTATGAATACTGCTACACAGTTGGCACTTTAAAAATGATTACTAATTTTTATTACTCAAAGGTATGGACGGTTCTAAAAGATTTGAAAAGGATTACCCTAGCACATGTTTCACTATTCTAAGCCTATGTTGAATATTTTTTCTCTTTTATACCATCAAAACAGGCACATTCTAAATGAAATTGCTCATCATTTTAAGATGTATCAATCGTTTCATTATTTCTATTTAACAAAGCAATGCTCTACAAAATGGGTTTCCACAGCAACCATTTAACTGCCTGACATATGACAGAATCTCGTTACACTCCATTTCCATCTTCAGTCTCACATTGCCTCCACTCAGGCAACTGATTTCATGGGGGGGTGGATTTCATTTTCCCTGGCCCAATCACTACGGACCGGTGTATCTGCCTGATTCATACGTCATTTAAAGTCGACTGATATGTAGACATACCAACATATTGGTTTTGCTGTTTTTTTTAGAATATAGCGGAACAGATACAAACAAACTATGATGTTGTGCGATACTGAGACAACTTGACAAAAACAATGACAACAGCGTTAGTCACGCGTGTGGTTGTGATTGGCTAATTGGCTTAAACGTTGACAGCAATCGCGGCCATTCAACTTTTAATCAGTGCACTCCTGCATCAATTCAGCTGTTAATAATAATAAATGTATCGAATATGCAACTAGTCTCTCCTGATTTAAATATAGCTCAGAGTAAATTCTTTCAGGAAGTCCTCATTTAATCAAGGCTCTCTTTCTAAATAGAATCAGCTGGTGGAGACCTTCCTGCTTAATCAATCAGTCACAACCCTGCTTTTAAAAATCTGTTTCTCCCTTTGCTATTCAGCTGTCATTGCAGGCAAAGAGTGCAACCCCCCCTTTCCACCTCCAGTCATCTACTCCAGCTGACCGGTCCAGAGCCTCCTTCGGTCTGGTCTTCGGGCTCCTTTGTCACCACTACCGGTGTCTAGACTCCATCAGGGGGTCTGATGGTTCTCTACCCCTATATAGATATACGAAATATTCATATAGCGAGGGAGTCTAATCTTTGTACATTTTATTGAGCTGTATAATAAACTTCATTTGCATATCTGCAAACATGTCTCTCTTGATTGAATGCTTGTTATTCCACCAGAAGTGTGCAAGAAGCGGCTTACCGCTCCGCTTAACATACGAGCCAGGTCTATATTTCACGCCGGCCGCAAGGAGTTCAACTGCCAGGCAGGATGCCAATTTATCAAAAGACACGCCAATATCAACTACATGTCTCCTCTACAACACCATAGAAGACGAGAGAAGAAACACAAGATATTAACGATAAACGACACCACAGATCCAACGCCAGAAAAGAGAAGGCATTTAGTTAAATTGCAGGAGTGCTGGGAGTAAAAGGTAGACACACACATGCTCGTTCTTTTAAGTACTTGTAGAGAGCCTTTTCAGTGACAGTCAGGCAGGCAAGATGCTTCGCTTCTGAGACGTTCTCAGTGTGGTGTGGCGGAGGACGAGACAAAACTGCGGCGCATTGGATCAATCGTTTTTTAACCGAGAAAATCTCTGTATATGTCATGATTCCAGACGAGTCAGTCATCTCGGTGAGTTGGCAGATTCAAAGGTCTGGACCCAGACAAACCATTTTAACAATCAAGACAGGAAACCAGTAAGGGGTTTTGCCCAGAACACATAATGCACTTGGAAGTTCACGTTATCCCCACTAGACACTAATGAAGTGACAATACTATGATCCCTCACTGGCTTCCCACCCACATAAAAGGCCAACTCTGTTTGTTGGACCAAAGCCAAAAACACTGCAGCTGGACTTTAAACCTTCTTTTCTGATTTCTTTTTACACTGCTCCAGATGGACACCCATGTGTGCTACTGGTCCTTAATTATTTTATTTATTGATTTTGATGGAGATCCAGTTTAATTCAGATTTAACGTTAAATGTAACACATTGATGAAATAGGAAACTTGTTCAGTTTACTAAGGCAGGGCTTATAGCTGATGGGCACCAATAATTCTCAAATGTGTGCTTTTGGCCACTATCTGACTCAGATTAACACAATATAATACAAGAGTCATCATTCACATTTAGCCTACCACCATATCTACATAACTGCATTGGAAACTTACAATGTATTTTGGCCCCTGTCCCCCAGCAAAATGCAGAAAAGACATTAAATGAAACAAACCAGCCTAAAACCCTTGATGTGTAACATTCATAAACCGTATTCAAATTCACAATTCAACTTCAGCGTAAGTCTGCAGGTTTGTCTTTTAAAGGAGAGAATTATCCTACCTAAAACTACAAAGGACCCTAAGTAACCTAAATATAGTTTTTTTGTGTTGCCTCCAGACTGTTCAGGGACACATGGTGCTGTGACAAACCACACACCAGTGACGCAGCATATAAAATACACCGTTATCGTCCGGAGACTTGATGCCCCACTAACCTTAAACGATAAGACTGGCGCTATTCTAGATTTTTGTTATTATTAACAAATCCCATGGACCAACGGTGTATTACCTCGGACTATTTTCAAACGTGGATTAATATGCAGTATATTTGGGGCACTAGTGAGTACAGTGGCATAGTTTTGGGATTATAGACTTCTATGAACCCATGTTCACAGAAACAAACTCTGTCACTATTAAATGCTATATACGGCTAAGGTTAGTTCGTTAGATAACAAGGCACACGTGATTGATGAAACTATAACTTGTAAATGGAAGACCAGTGGTTTCTAAACCAAATGAAGTTCCAACCTCTGAGGATGGTTACAATTCCTAGGCTCTTGGTTGCAGGAATGCAAACAAAACAGCAAATTCTACGGTGATCTAAGGACTTACAGTTCTTCTAGCAGCTCTTTTGTTTGAGACTAACACTTTTTTTTCCTATTGACAGAAGCAGGATCCTCTTGGTTAAGGGAAAAGTTACACCTCAATGAGGTTAGAAGCCCGATACTCCCTGTGGGTACGATGACGAGCACAGACACTGTATTTGAGATAAGGAAGGTGGGGCGGGTGGAGCTGATAAGAAAACCTCACGACAGAGTTAAAAAAAAAAGACGTAGGCTGACAGGAATGGATATTTGGACAACATAGGGACAAAGTAGCGTGGCGATAAGGCCCTGTCAGTCATTGCCAAGTGGATGACAACGCTGACACCCTTGAACCACTGTTATCTGAACTTGTAATGGAAACATTGAGTGGAAATATGTACTACAACATTCTCTTAAGAGTACGCACCCACCACAGCTTAAGAGAAAAGGCTGTGTTTCGAATGAATGAAGCTGACTGCTTCAGTATTGTTTTAGGAGAGCACAGGTCTGCATGCCACCGAAGCGGGGCAGGAAACCATGTTGTCTTTCCTTGAAGTCAAGTTGGGCATTCACACATCTGCCCCCTTTGGGGAGACTGCCTCAAAGATATACAGCCCAAGGCACATCGTTTCCCCTTTGGAATTCATGAAATGTGTTCAAGTTAATCCAGCAGTCACGTTCACAACAACAAAAAAGAAAGCAAGGGTACATAACTGTAAATCCTGGCAATAAAGAAGAGAAGACCTGTCATACCATGTGCTTTTAGTCATTACTTCTCACATTCTGGCAGGCACTTAAAAAGTCATATTGTCTACATAAGGCCTGTGTTTGAACTTGTGCAGAGCAGGCTGTGTCCAGCATAAATATGAACATTTGTGCTGAAATTGAATCGATAGAAATACATAAACAAGGGAGTTGCACATAAAAGACGCTTCCTACATTTTGCTTATTGTGATTCCAGGCCACAACATGGACCACAAGTACATACATCTCTGCCATGGACTCCTACTGCAGCCTCGCTCCAGTTCACTTTGATCACGGTTCTGGGTATTCTCTGCGGCAAACATCTGGTCACAAGCCGATTTTGTAGACATTTAGGTTTACCACTATTCCATTCGGATGGAAGGGTTGCTTCTGTGCAGTTCTCTGTAATGGTGTCAGTGTATTTTTGGTAAGATGCAACTTCAAGTGATCCTTTAAGAGAAAAACACTTTAACATTTGACATGACTGTAGAATTATTTACGTGTAAGCTGCATGCTAATAAGTGTATGCATGACCAACTCATTCCTTTGTTCGTTTATACATACTGCAAGTCTTTAAAAAGAAGCCAAAAGGCATGGCCATTAGAATAAAAAGCAGTAAATAAGATTTAGAGCTGACAACTTTGAGTGTGAATTAGTCTTGGCATCCGCTGGAGTCCTTATTGCGTGGCTCGCTTTGTGCACGACACATTGTGCATACCAGACTGAGAGCAAATCAAGTGATGAAGCAAAGACAAACAGTTGGTTACAAGATCACCATTATCAAGGAGTGAGGAAGGTTTGCGTGTGCATTGGGAAGAAAGCATTGTGATGAGCACAAATGGTAATGCTGACCTAATCTGAAGCGTCAGTGTCAAAAAAAGAGCTGCCAAGGCCTGAATTCCTTGTACCCAAACAACGCCTCGAAGGACAAGGAAAAGCCACAGTGATTCATAGGTTTACAGTTCTGGGGATGTGACTCAAAAAGGGCTATTGTTTGACATGTATGCTCACCACAATGTGGCAACAGAGCCTGACAAAGCAACTGGCAAACGCCATGGCTACAATTTGGCCGTGAAGGCAGCGGAATTGCGTTGCTTTTCTTTAGAAATGACAATACAAAGGGCTAATGAACACAATAAGGTCTGGTTGTAAATAGTTGCTTATAATTTCTAAATGTTGTTAAAAGAAAGGGTGTCAGGCTGAGATAGACGACTGGCCCACACACATACTTCCAAAAATGTCCCTTAGATTGAACAATGCCTTGCTGTTTTTGTGTTAGACTGATGGTGTGGCGATGTGGAACCGGCCTGCAAGAATTAACAAGCTCTCACTGAGGAAGGAGTTGGTGGACACAAAGCTCAGAGACAGCAGGGGAGCCACAAAGTCAAATATTCTGCATGTCATTGACCACTGTTAACGGGGGACCATGTTAAGACTCACTGGACTCTTAAGGCTCTTAAGGCTTTTCTCCCATTAGACTTCAATGAAACATTCATGTGTTGCTACACTTGGAGTCTGGATTGCTGTGTGGTGAAGGCATGGCCATGTAGACCTTCTGATCCACCCTCCAATGTTAATATAAAGCTTCCCACTCATTTGAAATAAGACAGACACACATGGGAAGCATTTGAAACATTGTCACTAAGTTCCTTGAATTCTTCCAAAACAACCAGGAAACAGTCATTGCCACCACTACTTTATACTGCCCACTAACAAAAGCTAAACCTGGATCAAATGTTCTGCTTTATTAACCAACCCTTTATTAAAGGAGTGGTCCACACAAATAAGATACCAATCAAAATGTGATTTTTTTTGTCCCATTGTCAAGTCATCACATTTACACCGTGGGGTAATTTGTTTACAAGCTGAAATTATTATTTTTGAAAAGACAGATTTTCTTCATCTCTTGCGTTTGATGTTCAGATGTTCATGTAACACAACTCTGTCATAACAGAAAATACAGATGTGGCTCAGTTTATTGTGTTTTATTTTTCTTCTTCTTTCTAAGAATGAAGAACCCATGCGATATTTCCCAGACCAGTAGTAAAATGCCATCTGTGTAGCATCAATCTCCACTTTGATTTGTTCCATTTTTTTTACATTGGTGTCAACATGTCAGCTTTAGAGTCCAGACCACTTCCTTCTATAGGTGTCACATGATTGATTGCTGTTTTTTGTATGTTGAGCCAGTTGACGTAACATCAATGAGAGAGAGGACACACTCATAAAACCTTGACCAGAAACAGACTGCAGCATGAGGCATTTTGTCCATTTATGCTGTTTGCGCTCATCCATCATCGGATCCTTGAGAAAGGCTTGCTGAATGTGACAGAACAAGATGAAGGCCACTGACAGATAATAATTAGTGATATTTGGTCTGTAAAGGCTATGTGGGTAATAAATTAAAGTAAATGGAAGTAAATGAGACAGTAAATCTATCTTTTCCAATCTACTTTGAACCAAAAAAGATTCCTCTTCATAAGAAAACGACAAGTATAACAAAACTGTTACCCCATTACCCCAATATGCATGTTATCTCTCGGCTCCAAGCGCCAATGAATCAATGTCTCTCAGAAATGTCTTAGCAGTGTCACGAGTAGAACGCCTCTGTGACCAGCTGCAAGCTAGAGTGGATGGAGAGGATGTTTGTTAGGCGCCAGAGCACAGATTTAAATTCCTAAGACTAAATTCCATCCACCTTTTTAAGTGCAGCAAACGGACTGGGCTTCAAATATCCTAATAGAAACAAATTATACAATGTGTACTTCAAGCCAAGTATATGACACTTTTCAGCCCAAAGTTTGTATTCTTTCATGGTCCAAATGACTCTAATTCTCACAACTGGCTAATCTTAAAGCCAAAGTTGCACAAGTAAGAATTGGTCCTCTTCCTCTAACTATTGAGGTTGGCAGGAGCAAAGTGGTTTGATTTGGCAGAGGTGGAAAGTGAGGGCTATTTTGTACGTTGTATTGGACCATGGACTGAAAAATGAGTTTAACAATTTGGCCGTTGCCATCTTGATTTTTTGAAACCAGGCGTAACAATTGTTGGATGACGGGATGGAACTGGTGAAGATGATGTAGCTAAGCCAGTGTCGCCTATGGTTTTAGTTGGTCTTGGTCTTCTCATCTAACCCTTGTTGAGACCCCAAATATTAACATACAACATAATAATTAACATACTTTTAAAAGTGCAGAAAAGACAAGATTTACTTAATCTTTTCTCTAGTAAGTTACAGTTATTTATTTATGACTAAAAATCGATTATATTGTGTTTTTGTAGACATAAAGGTCTGCAAAACTGTTTATGTAAGTTTAGTGAATTTGATTTCTTTATATTTAGATATGGTCAGTATTGTCTATGTCATAGTGTCTATGCTGCATTCAGGGTATAGGTTGTATTTATTTTTGGTGTAAGCCCATGTATGTGCATGACACAATAATATCAAACTTTAACAAAAACCTTCATCATCCCATTATAAGTGCAACATTTTCAAGCTGCATTAGTCAAGTGGTCTTCAGACGCCTCTACAGTTTTATTCAATTCAATTTTTTCAATTCAATTTTATTTATAGTGTCAATTCATAACAAGAGTTATCTCGAGACACTTTACAGATAGAGTAGGTCTAGACCACAAAAAGGACCCAACAGTTCTTGTAGTTCCCTCCAGAGCATGCAACAGTGCAACAGTGGCGAGGAAAAACTTCCTTTTAGGCAGAAACCTGGGACAGACCCAGACCCAGACCCAGACCCAGACCCAGGCTCTTGGTAGGTGGTGTCTGACGACCAGTTGGGGTTAAAATGAAGAGTGGCAAAAACAGTCACAAAAAATAGTAGTTTGTAGTAGTTCTTTGTAGTAGTTCATGGCATAGCAGGGCACTGTGCGGCATTACAAGGCCCAGCAGGACGTAGCAGGACACAGCAGAGCGTAGCAGGATGAACACGGCATCGCAGGACGTGTAGCGGGACCACGGCAACAGCTGCTACCAGGATTTTGGAGCCTCCCTGATCCAAGAAAACATGCTGGGTGAAAAAGAACATAAAAGAACAGTTTTATGATGTAATCAATTTTCAAACCTGCACAACATCTGGTTTTAAAGATAGAAACAATGTGAGTGTGATTGTGTTGCCTTTGTGTGTCAGACACACTGAACACCTGTTGTATGTATTAACCCTCGCGTTGTCTTCCCGTCAAAACTGAAAATCAACTTTTGTTGATGCTTTTTATCAATGTTTTTAACTTTTTCTTACGCTTTTGTCCCTTTTTCAACACTTTTGCGGCCTTTTTTCAATGTTTTTCACTTTTTTTGACATTTTCAACACTACGTAACACTAACTTATTAATTTTACTTTCACAGTTATTTTTGGATTTTATGGTCAATAAACCTCATTTATAGGAAATTAAACCTAATGTTTCAGTTAGAAAAGCAGAAATTAGGAATTATTTAGACTAAAATTAAAGGAATGGATGTTGATGATAATCACAGACTGGAATATGTCAACTTTTACTCTCAATACTATTTCAAAACCAATAAAAAAATTTTTCAAATGCTATAAAAATTGAATTAGACGCCCCAAAATTAATGAAAGTAGAGATTTGTACTTGCCAAAAAGCATTCATCATGTTATTCTGTGTAATTACAATTGGGTAAAAATAACAGTGATATAGGAAAACGGGTCAATTTGACCCGAGGACAACATGAGGGTTAAAGTGCTGCAAACCCAAATATGACTTCATCATATTGTTCACATTAGCAATTACTTATCTGTATGAGTCACATTTTAACGACCTTCTCAGCCCTCCCTTCACTGCCTTGTACACCATGTCTTATCCTTTTTTGAAATATCATGTGGTTTTGCTCGTATTAATAATTTGCTTCCTTTAGCTTGTTATAAAGCGATATCACCGATGTTGGAGGTTTGAGAAAGATTCCACAAACTTTTAGCTAAAGGAGACCTCCCATATAACGTGTTACATAATGTTTCTCTGTCATAACAGATGATTTTGTTGGTTAATTAGTTCAGTCATGAGCACAAACCGAGGAACATGCAGTTCTCTCTTTAAACTAAATTAAATCAAATTATTCAGAATTAGGAAACATATTAATGAACCACAACCTGGCCACATGGACCCGCCCACTGACTCACCCGAGCCCACCCTGGACGAGCCTCTGTCCCTGAGGCTGGACTAGTTCAAGAAAATGGATATTAGGAGTTTCTTAGCCTGGACCTCTGACATACACACACATGCACACTGTCACTGGACTTTTCAGATTATATTAGCTGCTGAGTGACACAGGTTTTAGTAGAGGAGAAATGGCAGAGTGTAGCCAAATATATATTTATATATTTTTACATCACAATTCATAATCTCTAACTTAAATAACAGTTTTTTAGTAATTAGTTTTGTTTCCATGACCAAACGCTGGTAAGCTTCATACTGTTGTCTCAATGTCTTTTTTGGTTCCTAGAAGTGTTTTAATGGAAGGAATGGAGGAAATGTGTTAATTTCCACCAAGCTGCGATCGTATAAAATAAGTGTGTAGGAAAAAACAAAACACAACAGGGTTAAGTGGTGTGAGGGGGCGCAGGGCTCCTGAGGAAGCAGTTACTGCCACTTAACCCTTGTGTTGTCTTCCCGTCAACCATGAAACACTATCATCGCTTTTTCCGACATTTTTGTCACTTTTTAAATGTTGTGGGTACTTTTTTTAATGTTTTTTCCAAAGTTATTTGATATTTCTAATGTTGACATTTTCAGCGCTTATTTTGAAGGCCCATGAGGGAGGGAGGGAGGGAGGGAGGGAGGGAGGGAGCCTGCCTCGATATAAAACCAGATGCAAATAACAAAGTTGCAATCATCAAAAACCATTCAACAAGTGTATTTTGTCAGGTAATTAGGACTTTGAGATGAATATTTGAGATGTGTGAAACACAATTTGACTGAAATGGTTATCAGAAATAATCTCAGAAATCATTTATTTAAAAAACAAATAGTTTGACTAAAACTTGACTGAGATACTAAAACTAGACTAAAATGACGAGGCTTTTAGGCTTTTAGTCGACTAAAACCTGACTAACAAAAAAACATGCGAATGACTAAATGTGACTAAAAGGACATTAAGATTAAGACTAAATTAAAAGTAGGTGACAAAATGAACACTGCCCAACACTACACCATTAGAACAACTAAAACAGCAAATCTGTGACCCTTGTCATTCATAACTGGACTAGACTAAAATCTGCTGTTCGAACTGAAAGACATGGGCAGGGGTTCAGATACAGTATGCGGAACCTGGCTAAGGTGTGTCCACCATGTATGGACCTAAATAGAGTATTTTCTTTTGCCGAGCTGATAGACTTCCTCCTTACAATCTGAACGCTATATGACACCATCCACAAAAGTGCTTCTAGAACATTTGTGATGCTCCGAAAAATGTGTTTGGCCTGGCAAATTAGATTATTTTTTAATGGTGTTGGGGAAACCGCTACTCTAAAATCGACTAAATGCCAAGCACTGTCCCTGGGGATTGGTATCTACAACCGTGCCATTCTTAACGTTACCATGTTGAGATTCCTACAGGGAACAAATCTCCAAGCTGGAAAAACATTTCTAACTCAAAATGCCAAAGGTTTTGTTTTTTCATGATTGAAAGTGATGGAAACTCATTTACATTAACAACATGCATTTTATGAGTTAGTTATGAGTGTTGAACCAGGACCAAGGTCTTTGTGATTGCTAGTTCTAACATTGTGGGTGTTGTTGTTGTTCGCAGTGATGTTTCAGTCAGCCTTTTGTTTCTGGCTGAATATGCACAGGGAGAAAGGTATTTGCTTTTAAAATCAAAAATTTGCCAAGAACTCAGTGCACCTTTCTATCGTCCTCCTGTGAGCTCTTAGTTACATTATATGCACATCATGATTTGACATGTCATGAAATATTGCTAGATTGCTCAAATATTTTCCCAAGAATGAGCCCAATGCTGGGCTTGAGATAAACCTGTTACTTGCAACAATATTCCACTTGGTTTTCAGGAATGTATGCAGCGTTATAGATTCAGGTGTGGTTATGAGTCCCACTTGGAGAAAAATAAAAAGATAGGGCTTTACATACATGCATTCCGTCATGAACTTTGTTGATGTCAGAAGGTTGGACGGGGGAGGCGAGGTCAAGACATTTTAGTGCAAACACATGAGAAGAACACTAATGCACTCGTCAGACACACACACTACTTTATTGCCAGGCTGGTGTTGCACAAGCTGATAATTAATTCCCTGTCTGCTGTGTTGAAGTTCAGGGAGTATCTGAATGTGTATAATATTTATTAAGCTGACCTCCAGATACGAATGTGGTTCTTCAGACAAAACAAAAGGCTCTTGAACAAGTCAACTAGTTCATGTTGTCGGGGTCCGTTTATGCGCATGCTCCGCTTGAAAAATGACCAGGCAAACCACAACAATAACAAATCAAGTAAAAAAAAAAGGCAAACATGCAGAACACATCATTCATGTCTTTTTAGTACTCAGTAGAACACACAATGCAGATGGTTGCTTTGGTTTTCCATGACAATACAGTGCACTATACCAGGAATTCAACTTTGCATGTTGGCAGGCTGACAAAGATTGTTTCAAGACATTGTCATTTGGAGGTTTAAATTAGTTTCAGAAGAAAAACAAATACAACAGAACGACGTATTGTGTTATGGGTAGTTTTTTTCTTGCAGTGGTAAGAAATGGGATAAACAGCTCAGATTGTTATTTCATCATCTTTAGGGGCTTTCTACTGGGGTTACAGAGTTTGAGATGATGGCTGAGGTCACCCTATGATGAACAGTAGCGTGGCTGATGATCACGTAGTGGTTCATGAGCTCTGGTCCTGGCTAGCAAGGAGAACTTTAGGAATATTGGTGCCTTGACCCTGAAAGTGAGACCTTGTTTATCAGTTTTTGTCGGGTAACTGAGGCTACTTTCAGACTGCAGGCAAATCCGATCTGGTTTCTCAACTCAGACGCACTATTAGACCGCCGTTATTTGCAAGTGATCCGATTGGATGTGTGTACAGACATCACCAACCTATCTGCATGAGTCAATGTCGTAACAACTACGTAGCTACGTTGATGATGCAGCTTTCTAACATGGAAGCATGAGGAATGGAGGTGCATCATTTTACCCTCCGATCATGCTGTCAAGATGCAGTGCAGAACTCCACCTTGGTCCTGTTGCTCTCCTTCATTTTGTCCTCTGCAAGTAGCACTTCCATCACTCTGGATATGGGGTTTGGATGTGATTTGTAAAAATTGCATTTCATGAGGATTTTTGCTGTCCAGGCTTTCTACTGTGTGTTAAAAATGGATTTGGGCTGGCAATCTGAACAAGGCCTGTGAGTTGATACAAAGTACAAATGTGTCTCTACTTTGACTGTAGGCTACATGTCCATTTTTCCCCTGCTAATCTGTTTTGAATTCTCTGGTTTAACTTGTAATGTGGTGAGATAGCATGCATGTGGTAGCTCAACATTGACCCAGACACATCATTTTCACAGAATTGTCTTGTGGCCTGGTAGGTAGCAGCTATGTGAACATCCTGATAATAATGTTTTCTTTAAACCACAGGTTGGAAAAGTTAAGAAACCAAAATGAAATGTTGGCGTCCTTGAATTCCATAATGTTTCTCAAATTCCAGCCACAGCTACACCGCAAGAAAGGGGTGTCTACAAACAAGATGAAAACACTAAAGCTGAGGGAAAGGGTACTCAGAACAAGTGAAATTATCTGTCCATGCAGCAAGATCATTTCACTTGACCAACTTGCTTGATTTAAGATTATAGTTCAATAAAAGTCTTTAACATGTCATCGTGCTAGATAAGACTCTGAGACACCACAATACTGCACTAAGTGCAACCTGCACAATTGGTCTATTTACATTTTAGCATACTATTTAAGCAGTTACACATTTGGTTTTTCCCATCCTTTATATATTCAAATATTTGTTATATATTTTATTCCTATTATTATTATTCCATGTTTATTATATGTATATTGTATCCTAGTATTTCATATATGTTCAGTGCTGTGTGACTGATGTACTGTATGTTTGCTGCTGTAACCATTATTTCCCATTTTTTGGGATCAATAAATATCTATCTATCTATCTATCTATCTATCTATCTATCTATCTATCTATCTATCTATCTATCTATGTATCTATCTATGTATCTATCTATCTATCTATCTATCTATCTATCTATCTATCTATCTATCTATCTATCTGGTGTGAAGTTGAACACTTAAAATAAGAAATTCACTCTTAAAACAAGATAAATTAAAGCTGCAAGCAGTGTTGGACAGCCCTTCGCTAACCAGCGCGTGAACCAATGAAAAGGAAACTCCCTGCTGAGTTCAATGATACGTCTCACAAGACTATACATCATACATTTCATTATCTGTGGAAGAGGGCATGCCCAAATCATAGGGGGCGGGCAAACCATCACCAATGAAAAAGGACCTCTCTGCTGAGTTCAATGACACCTCACACAAGAGCTTACCTTAAACGGTTCAAATAGTATGAAAGTTGGCGTGGCTTACACATAGGGGTGGGCCAAACCATCACCAATGAATAAGGAACTCTCTGCTGAGTTCAATGACACCTCACACAAGAGCTTACCTTAAACGGTTCAAATAGTATGAAAGTTGGCGTGGCTTACACATAGGGGCGGGCCAAACCATCACCAATGAATAAGGAACTCTCTGCTGAGTTCAATGACACCTCACACAAGATTCTACCTTAAATGGGTCACAGGTTATGAAAATTGCGTGGCTTAATAATAGGGGAGGGCCGAAGCATCACCAATGAAAAAGGACCTGTCTGCTGAGTTCAATGACACTTCACACAAGACTCTACCTTAAATTGTCACTGGATATAAAATTAAATAAACCTGTTTTGTCTTAAAGTCTAAAGATACATCGTACTCGTAGTAAACCTGCTAAATGTCCTGAAAGAAATGCCCCCCGTATTGTTAATGCCCCCAGTATTGTTACTTTAACCCTCGGTTTGTCTTCCCGTAGACCAACATTTAGTTTTTCTGGGTCAAAATTTTAAGTTAAAACCTCCTTAAGACACTTCTTTGTTGATTTGTTGATTTGACCAAGTTTTTGAAGTTTTTTCCAACATTTGTTGTCACTTTTTGACTTTTCTAACTTTTCCCAAAGTTCTTTCTCACTTCATACAATGTATTTGTTGATTTTTTTTTTGACTTTTTTGTTGTTTTTCTCTACATTTCTGTCACTTTTTTTAGTGTTCTTAAATCTTTTTTTCTTTTCTTAAAATGCTATGAAATTAAAATACCCAAATTCAACGAAAATAGTGAACTGATGAGTTATTTAACATGTGAGGAGCGTTGTATGGAAGCATCTACGTTTTTATTTACATTTTGGTTAAAGGAAACCCAAATTTCTGATTTAGAAACATTTTGTAAATGGGTCAAATTTGACCACGAGGACAACAGGAGGGTTAATTATTTTCGTTGGATGGCTAACATGTACCTTCGGACAAAAACCTATATTTGGTATATTATAATTAACATAGAAACTAATGTGAGCCAATTTATATTTTATATTATTATTCTTCCTCCTTCCCAGCCAATGTGGTGGTTTCACACCAACATCTTCCACCTGCACCACTGTTGGGGTCTTCACTATTTACCCATAACTGGGTCAGTGGTTGACGGGCATCAGGGATCCTGTACAACTTAGCTTAGGGGAGGCATGTACGAGGTCTTGGCAGTGGAGAGGCTATGTACCGGCGGAGGAGGCGACACACACTCGGCTCCTCTTTCAGCCCCTGACAACAAAGGGCTGTCCGGTGGCAGAAGCTGGAAGCAGAGAGTGGCAAGCAGAAGCAGCATGTAGCATGTAGCATGTAGCATGTAGCACGCACTGACTACTAGCTCTACTACTCCAACACTACTGCACTGACGCATCACACGGCCTGCGAGCACACACACACACACACACACACACACGCAAGCATGACAGACAGAGCCAGCCACACACAGACAGACAGAAAGACACACACAGACCCACCCGCACGCACGCACGCATGCAGACACACACACACACACCAACAGGCCCATACACAGACAGATAGACCCACACAGACAGACAGACAGACCGACACAGACCCACACACAGACAGACAGACCCACACAGACAGACAGACACAGACAGATAATATAAACAGTACAAATGCCAGGCAGAAGCTTTTTGTACCATTTCTTCTTCTTTGGCTTTTGCATGATCTGGCTCTGAAGATCTACCAGCCACCACAAGGTGCTCTCAGTCCTCTCCCACTCCCACTCATACTGAATCAGCCTCAGACTTTCTGTGGCCTGAAGGAGGGATGACTTGTCCTCCTTCCACTGGTTGAGATGACTCTCCAGCTGATGTTCATACTTTTTCTCAAGAGCATCCATGAGGTTCTTGTTGTTTTGGTCCTGCATCTCCAGCTGGGCTCTATGGGAAGCCTGGGATCTTTCCAGAATCTCCTTTGCCTCCTCGTCCTGTTTTAGGAGAGCTTCCTCCACCTTGCTCAATTTATCCTTGAGCTCCTGAGCTTGAGCCCTCTCCATCTCCAGATGGCTCTCCAACATCACGTTGGTGGTCTTACCTACCGTGAGCATCTGTCTCTCTTTTCGAAGCTTCAACTTCTGAATCGCCACAATATTTTTAAGGGCCTGCATCTCTCCCTTCATCTGCTTTAAATCGACTTGCAGGTCTTCAGTAATGAAGGTCTGCAGGTCCAGATCTTTTTGGGCTTTTTCCAGCTGGGATTTCAGATGCTCTGCTTCCCCTGGTGGGGAGTGGACACGTTCAGCCGGAGTCTCATCCAGCTGGGCTCTATGGGAAGCCTGGGATCTTTCCAGTGTCTCCTTTGCCTCCTTCTCCTGTTCTTGGAGAGCTTCCTCCATCCTGCTCAATTTATCCTTCAGCTCCTGAGCTTGAGCCCTTTCCATCTCCAGAAAGCTCTCCAACTCTAACTCCATCTTGGTCTTACGTACCTTGAGCTTCTGTCTCTCTTTACAAAGCTCCATCTTCTGAGTCTCCACTTCCTTTTTCAGGTCCTCCTTCTCTCCCTTCATCTGCTGCAATTCGACCTTCAGGTCTTCAGTAATGAAGAACTGCAGGTCCAGATCTTTTGGGGCTTTCGCAGCCTGATGCTGATTTTTCCCAGCTGGGATTTCAGATGCTCTGTTTCCCTGGGTGGGGAGGGGACACGTTCAGCTAGCTGAGCTTTCAAGTCCCACATCTCCCTCTGCATCAGCTCTTTCTCATGGCTCCAACTGCTGCCCTCTCTCTGTTGTTGGAGCTGATCGAGGACATCGGCCAGCAGGTCCTCTCGGATGATCAGGTAAACTCTCCCCTCAGATTCACATTGGGTGAACGTCGCCTCGCTGTCCTTCAGCTCACACCGTACTTGTTCTTCAAGTGAACTGAGACAGAAATTGATTGGTTTAATCTCTTTGGAGTTGAATTCCATGTTTTCCAGTGTTTTCTCTCCTGTTGCAATGTGCATCTTTGGATTGTCACAGTCAAATGACTCTCTGATACAAACTGCTGTCTGTGGGTGAATGTGTGTCAGAACTAAAGTTGGGTCCCAGTATTCAGTGTGTTGTTATGACAACAACAACAACATGTATTCTTATGTTTTCAATCGAAATGGTTATTGTTGCTATTCCATTCTATCTTTGATTCTACTGTTGCTATGAGACACCAGTTTGTTTATGTTTGAATATACAGTATGAATGTAATGATTTCTGATGATTCCTAAAATATGGCAGAAAGAACACTTTATGAAATATAGAAAGGAAAAAGATGAGCAGTACACACAAGTATGCACCAGTTGGGACGTCATTTTCTCTCCATTCACCATGTGCGCTCAGCAACCTATTATTTAAGATGTGCACAATAAATAAATACAATAAAATAAAATCATAATAATATATAGCAGTGCATCAACATAAAATGTTGATATAGTTGATTGTAAAACAATGACCATGATCTTGACTTTACACTGCATGCAACAGTGTAGCCAATGGTTTACTTTTACTCCATACTCACTAATTGCCTGCTTCATAGTTGGTCATAATTTCACATTTTGCATATTAGAAATAATCTCTGGTTTTAAGTTAAGGCTTCCCTAGCTGTCTGCTTTATGCCACGGTTGCAGTCAAAAGGTATTTGATTGGCTACATATTGAAAGATTTACTAATTAGTCTGTAGCCACCAGTGTTGGGCAAGTTACTTTTAAAAAGTAATTAGTTACAGTTACTAGTTACATCTTCCAAAAAGTAACAAAATTAGATACTCAGTTACAAATTATAAAAGTAATTAAAGCTGCAAGCAGCGTTGGACGGGCCCTCGCTGATGTGTGCGCGTTGGGGTTACTGGCGCCACTACTTGCGACTGTGCATTTGTTCGGCTGTCAGACACTGCAAATCGTCACCAATATACCTCACATAAGACTGTACGTCATACAGTTCACAATCTAAGTTTTTTTTTATCTTGGTAAGAACCAAATAATTTGCAGCGTAGGGTCTGTTCATACAGTTTTTTAGCCACAAATCCAAAAGTCAGCTTGATTCTTGCCGCAAAAACACTGTTTACTGCAGTCAAAAGAAAGGTCTCCCAAAAAACGTTCTGTTGAAAGAACAATGTAGAGAAAATGAAAATGAGCTGCTGATGCCAGAGCCAGTCAGAGTAATTATACATAAATAATCAATGCTTACACTGCAGTGTTACATTGCACTGACTGAAAGCTTACACAAGAGTAATGGGCTCACAAATGCACAGCTTGTTCACAGGTGTCAAAGGGGCAGGAATATATACACAGACACAGGGGGGGAGGGGGCAGTAATCACACATAGCTGTAAGGCTGAAAAAGACCAGGAAGTGAAATGACTTGAAACAAGTAAAGACTGTCTCAATGTCAAAGAAGGATCCTCCGAAGCCAGAATTTGGAGGATGCTACGTCATCGACATCCGTCAAAGGACCGTTCCAATGTCGAGGATCCTCCGAATTCCTCCAAGGACTGAGTCCTTCATTCAGAAAATTTCCCATAGACAGAGAAGGATGCACATGTGTATGTAGCGGGAGTTCGAGCAGCATCGCTGATGGTGAAATAATCATTTAAATGTAAGTATCTTCAGTATTTACCGTATATTTGTTATCACCGGTAATATCTTACATCAATGTAAAGCTTAACGCTTTAATGCTGGTACAAATTGCTATAATAATTAGGTAGATACACCCCGAGCTAATGTTAGCTAACTGAAACTATCATTTAACATTAGGCTGTTAGCTAGCTAGGCTGCTGTCTTTTTTGTCATTTGTGTTTTTAAAATGTTATGTCCGGTAGCATTTTCATCTTTTTTTATATGCCGTTACTATATAGGCGTAACGTTAGCAGAGATTTAGAAATGTGTTAATCAGTTGTTACTGCAGGATGGGAGGAGAACGCTGCACCTTGTTAACGTCACTAGCTAGCTAGCAACGTTAAATAAAGGCCAAGATGTGTGAGTAGTTTCCCATAACAGGTATAACGTTCCGTAACGTTACGTTATAGCATTCACAACGGTCATCTTTTCTTGTGTTTGCTGTCTTTCAACAGGGACAAACGGAGGCGGTCACTGAGGACGGGGACAGAAGACACACACGGAGACAGAGGCCAATGACAGATGTTGAACATAATCTTTGCAATGTTAGAGATTGGCATTCTAACAATAAATGCATTAAATTAACTGGTCTGTGTCATTAGGTCAAATCAAATTCAATGACGCAAGCGCGCAAGGATGTGCACTTGCTAGCTTGGTCCATTGTACATGTTCTCTGAATGCTAAGGAGGACGCTGACCTGCCTCTGAAGGACCTGACCTGGAAGGACTAGTTCTACCAAAGAAGGATCCTTGACATGGAGAAACGGATATCGAGTATTATTCAAATAAAACAGGAAGTGGCAAAAAAAACATAGCAAAATGAGACAAAATATTCCCTCATGGGCAGCAGCTAGACACAACATGTACATTCGGTTTCCCTCTGAATTGTGTGTTGTTAATGACTTTATACAATTGTTACTCTATTTTAATAATACAAATACATTAACTTCATTATAATCATTTATTAATTATTTAGCAAATGAATAGCTTTTTTTTAAGAATATGGTGACTTATGATGTCCTTTAATCAAATTCCTTTTGTGTGATGTTTTTGAAAGTTCATTTTATCAGACGGTGTTACAGTGTTTGTTTTTTTTCCTGATGTGTAGGCTTTATTTAAAATATTGTCCTGTGCTCCAAATGGCTTGAGTCATCATTGTCAAAATGATATCTCTTTTGCACACACTGGAAAACAACACAAATATTATTTTTTTCTCTACATAGCTGCAAGATGCCTAGATAAGAATCCTCCACCAATGATCATCTGAGGAACATGGCCCACTTGGTTCAAACAGCCATGAAATTGTAGCAGAGCCTGATAAGACCTGATTGGACATGTCAGGTTTGCAGCTTACCAGCACGTTCAGCAGCACCACCTGGATCTCCTAACTCCAACTGTTTAAGCACTCATCCCCCTCCCTGGAAAAAGCTGAATGTGCACTTTCTCCCCTCACATCTATGACGTCTGCCTCAGTGAATGCTTTCTGCTCCCTCTATCTTCATCTAGTGCGCGCACGCACACACACACTCACACACACACACACACACACACACACACACACACACACACACACGGACGCAATCATGCACACACATGCAAACATACTTCTTTCTGCATGTGCTTTCCCCAGCCTGTGTCTCACACACAATCACAAATGCACATGCACGATCCTCTCCCCCACCTCCCCCACATGCTCTACCACTCCCCGGGTTCAACTTGAACCTGTTTCATATGAGTCTTCAGGGCTGCGTTCCAGCTAGAGAATCATTTTCCAAATGCAGCGGCAACAGCCTGGGAGTTAAACCGCCCTGTTGCCGCCTGAAATCAAACATGACGATCATTTAATAAAATTAGATTTGGAAGTGAAGTTCATCATCTGCCATGTGTCATGTTTAAAATCTTTGAATTTATTTGTGTTTTTATGTGTTTGGTCAGGCAAAGCATACATGCAATTACAATTCCAGAACTCCCCTCCCTTGTTTGGATGAGGTTCGAAGCCACAATGTGTTTTCCACAACAGAGATTAATCCAGAATTGACCAAATATAAATTCTTAAATATGCTGTTGCATATCAAATAAATGGTTATAAATAGCACCGGTATGCAAACAAATGCAGATGTTTCCACCACAAGTATTGCGGTGTGACTTTGCTCCTTTAAGTCTCAGCATGCAAGCGCCACATTAATTAGGACCGAGTAAGATATCCAACATTAAACCTTCATTTCCCCTTTTGACAACAACTTGATCTTTAATTAACATTCTTTTCACTAGCAACCATGTGTTAGTTAAAGATTTAGTGAACATTATGCATGTGCAGATAGATAAATTGATGTGGAGGTCGTCTGATGGCTGGTCTGGGAGGATGTGTGATGACCGGGTGGAGGAGATTTAGAGTAGGGGTTCCGTCTCAGAAGCAGTTTTCACCTGAATAGAATATAATAAATATAAAAAATAATAATATAATAGTTTACAGAACCACAGACGGTACCTAGATGAGACATGAGAGAGGTGTGCAACAGGAAGGGAGGAGGGGGAAGATGGATGGATGAAGGAGGGTGGGTCAAGCAATCAGAGACACACGAGGCTGGCTGGGCAGCACGGTATGTGTAGGTTTGTCTGGTGATTAGAGATGCTCCCAAACCTAAGTTAACAAATTAACTTCATTTATTCATGAATGATTCTGTATTCTTTTGATAAATGCATAATACTGCATTATAATTATTCAAGCTAATTTCCAACCGCCTCTGCAAGAATCTCTAACCGATAAATAAGGAGTAAGCAAAGAAATATCATCCAAATAATGACCGCTAATCATTAACAAATTGTCAAGTCTTGGATGTTGAAGGAACCACAACACGACTAGAGCAGCTAGAGCTGCCTGCAGCAAATCTTTCAGCCTGATCCCTGAACCTGGCACAGTGGACGATACAGGCCGATTAGACCAGTGAAACAATGACACTTGCAAACAAAGGGAGATGCAAACCTGGAGGCACGCTAATAGAGTGGCCTGTATCAATGGTATTACATTGCCAGGATGATTTCATATTGCCTTCCACTCCCTGTGTGCTGCCGTTCTCAAACTCCCTTCACATCAGGAAACAAAAACAAAATTCTAGATAGCGTATGTCAAGTTTTGAAGAAAATTTGGATGGTGCAACAAGGCAGGCCTGCTTGGTTCTATTGGGGAATGACTGTAAAGAATTACAAAGATTAGATTTCCTTTCTAACTGGGACGTTTTGGGACTGATTGGAAACGATTAATATGGACAAAATGCACTGGTATGAGCAAATGAGGTGTAAGCATGTATCATCCAATTTAAATAGCTCACATTACTGTATTGTTAACTTCATTTAATAATGTATGTGGTGTTTTGTTTTGCAGGGTGCACATTTTCCACCAAAACAACTTTCTTACCAAGACCATTTTGCAGAGCCACCATCGCTGCGTCCAGAGCCGAAGACGAGTGTGATTGGTTTAAAAAAATGTATACAACCCAGAGCGTTGGGGTTACAATGACATTAGTTAGTGCAAGCATGTTCCTGTTCACTCTCACAAAAGGATGTAATTAGACGCAGTGGAACTTAAAAAATGACCATTGACATATTGTTGAAGTATAACCTTTCAGATGTCTGAAGAGAGAAATGCAGGACCGGATGTTATCTTCTCATTCTGGTTGCTTATAAAAACACTTTTATTTCTAATCAAAGAAATTGGTTACTTTTTTATTTTAAATATTCTATGACATGGAAATCTCACTTTATGAGTTTTTTCTAGCCCCCCAGTGGCTAGAAATGGTGATAGGTGTAAACCGAGCCCTGGGTATCCTGCTCTGCCTTTGAGAAAATGAAAGCTCAGATGGGATGATCTTGAATCTTGCCCCTTATGAGGTCATAAGGGACAAGGTTACCTCCCCTTTCTCTGCTTTGCCCGCCAAGAGAATTTTGCCCACCAATGAGAGAGAGACATCATGGTTTTCAAATGAGCAAAGTGGCAGTTGATCAAGGCCACACCCCCAGCCTCCACCTTGCCCCCTCTCTCATCCTCAAAAGCTACATACTCAGAAATGGCACATACCAAGGAAAGCTCATTGTGAAACTGGCTTTAGTGGCTGGAATTGTGCACCAAGGCTGAATTTTGGGAAAGAGACTTCAGATACAGTATTAGGGGACCACTAAGGTCTATATAAAAGAGACTTCAGATACAGTATTAGGGGACCACTAAGGTCTATATAAAAGAGACTTCAGATACAGTATTAGGGGACCACTAAGGTCTATATAAAAGAGACTTCAGATACAGTATTAGGGGACCACTAAGGCCTATATAAAAGAGACTTTAGATACAGTATTAGGGGACCATTAAGGTCTATATAAAAGAGACTTCAGATACAGTATTAGGGGACCACTAAGGTCTATATAAAAGAGACTTCAGATACAGTATTAGGGGACCACTAAGGTCTATATAAAAGAGACTTCAGATACAGTATTAGGGGACCACTAAGGTCTATATAAAGAGACTTCAGATACAGTATTAGGGGACCACTAAGGTCTGTATAAAAGAGACTTCAGATACAGTATTAGGGGACCACTAAGGTCTATATAAAAGAGACTTCAGATACAGTATCAGGGGACCACAAAGGTCTATATAAAATAGACTTCAGATACAGTATTAGGGGACCACTAAGGTCTATATAAAATAGACTTCAGATACAGTATTAGGGGACTGCTAGGGCTTATATAAAAACTTCCAAAGAGCACCATGTCATGGGACCTTTAAAGGTGAACTACAATCATCTAAATAAATCAGAATGACGGATGTTTATTTTCCAATTTCATATTTACACCATGGCTTTACACTGTACTTGTTTCAGTAGAGCAGTAAAAACAACGTGTATGTAGACATATACAATGAGTACAATAAGTTCCCAAATGTCAAAGGTTTTAACTTTTGACAAAATATGCAAAGGAATCAGCTGATATTTCAAACTATACAGAAAGTTACACATAACAATCTGTTGAAATACTGCCTGTTAAACACTGCTCCTTCTCTTCGGCTTACTGGACTAAAGCAATTATTTCAAGAAACACCTTAATATTCGTTCAGAGAGGGAATAATTGGCCATCTGTCAAAGTTGTTACTGTAGGTTATTGTTAGGGGGTCATGCATGAAAGTCAGTAGTTTAAATTAAGGAGGGTGTTTTTGTAAAAGTGCATGTCGTGTCACGTGTCTCAATGCAACGTTAAGGATCTACACAGCTTTGGAGCTACACAAAGTAATAATGGAACTGTGAAATGATGTCATCACCCATGGCTCAAACCTAAGTCAAACTCTTGACTCATTACCATCTGCAGGTTGGAAGTTCATTTCACAGGGGAGCGTTATCTCATTAGCTACTTCATGCTACACTAAGAGTGAAAGACACAGCCGTCTGCACAACTGGATTTTACTAACAGCTTACAACTAATCCTGCCATTGCAGATAGCCTGATTTTGCTCTTCCTCCGGTAATATGAACTCCCTGAAGTGGGAAACCAGAAGTCAGTAGAACTCTGTTCCTGTTCGCTGATAAGTGGCCAACAGCAAAATGATGTATTTGTACAGGGCAGCTCACAGGTGTGAATGTAAAGGAGGATATTGAATCATATGGATAAAAATAAAGTACATGTCTCTGATTAACAAGGGTGGAGCGGGAGGGTACTGCAGCCCCAAAAGTTTTCTCAAAAGCTTCTTCTGGTAAACAAAGTGTCACTGACATGAATAACGATATAGAAAAGAGAACACATCAGGAAGCTGCTGGGAATTCACAACATGAGTTATCTGGGGGAAATAAATTATTATGCGGTTACAACCTGCTGGCCAGTCCGTCTATGTTGTAGGCCCAAAGGAAAATGTGAGAGGTGGCATTCTCTGTTCCAGACTGATATTGTTTGTGGACTGAGTGCATCCTTGCCAGATCTCCACCATTAACGGCTGCACAATGCTACATAGCTAGGCAAAGCCCCAGAAAATGATGTCATCCACTAAGAACCTAATCCATGACCAGGATGTTGAAGGGTCTTCCCCTCCTCCTTCCTTTGCAATAGAATAAAACGAACAAGGGCCATTACCGAAACCAACTTGAAGAAAAAGAGATTTTCTTCTGAACAGGATAAACTAAGGGGAGGTAAATGCTCAGTCCGTAGGGAGTTGGATTGGGAACCAGAGGGTCACTGATTCAAGTCCACATACAGACTAAAGTATGGTGGTGGACTGGTAGCTGGAGAGAGTTCACCTCCTGGGCACTGCCAAGGTGCTCTTGGGAAAGGCACCAAACCCCCGACTGCTCGGGGCGCCTTTCCATGGGCAGCCCCCCCACTCTGACATCTCTCTGTTTAGTGCATGTATACTCTAGGTACTGAGCATGTGTGTGTAATTCAGGCCTGTGTGTAATATCAACAGAGTGTAAGTTGTAATTTCCCCTTGTGGGACTAATAAAGCATACATTATTATTATTATTATAAACTGAAGTGCTTTAAGAATCCCTGACTCAAACATGGGGACTTCCAAGGACAAGTAAGGGTTGCATACAGACAGAGCCATACCACCATAGCCACCTCACTCAAAGTTTGCTCAAATAATACAAGGTTATTGCTCACAAAGCGGACTCTTCATCTTTCCTGCCATGAGTAATGGTCAGCAGCAATGTGACATGTGCTGGTGGAGTGACGTATGTACTTCCAAGGGGCAAAGTCAACACATTTGGCTCTATAACTCCCAAAAGGTTATTTTCAAAAACCCTATATCCTTGTGTTCCCTGGATCCAAGTAAATCTCGTATATAGGATATAGGCCACACCCATTTCCGCATAGATTTTTATTCCGTAAAAATTGTGATTTATCAAAAATCTACTTTGTAAAACTCCTCCTAGACCGTGTAACCTATCTGCATGAAACTTGGCACATGGCGTCTCCAGACCGACGTGACAAAAAGTTCTCAAAATAATTTTTATATGATGAAAATTGCGCATATCACGCACAAACAAATTTGTGTAACTATGAAAACACCATATGTCTAAAATTTCGAAATAATTAATTATTTTTATTATTTATGTTTGCTGAAGTATTGTGTACTAGGTCTTAAATAGTTTTAAACAAGTCTTAATTTTCCTATGAGATCAACATGCAACTTATATGCAGCCAATCAGCTTTCCTCTTATTAAGTCTGTTTCTGATTATACAAAAGACAGATTTTTTAATTTTTAATTTTAATAATTTAGTTCTTTCTTGGTTGTGTTTGTTGTTTATGTGTGATATGTTAACTAAATTTCCCTTTTGGGATTATAAAGACACCTTGAACCTTGGATGTTTTGAGTATGTAGCTGGCTCTAAGGACGGCAATGTCAGTCGATCGGTCAGTCTACCACCTTTGTGCAGACTGAAATATCTCAACAACTGTTGGATGGATTACTATAACATTTTGCACATTTAGAGAGCCAAATTAAAATTTCCAGGTTCTGTTCCAGGAATCAGAACAGCTATTTCAGAAACCCACTGTAACAATGCAACTAAAAATCCAACACTGGAACACAGCCTTTCTACAGTATGTGGTTAAGGTTAAGAAAAAGGAGGATGTTAATATCAGGTCTGTCACGGGTTTACTGTGTGTATGCATGCACCACCATCCCAACCTCCACCTGACTTATTACATATAGGACACACACCTTCCTGCATTGCATTGAACACTGGAAGTAAATCGTGTAGTGCTGAATCGTTCAATATGGATGTAATTCCCAGGCATACCGAATAGCTGTTTTATTTTTACATGACTTTTTAAGGTCTAAATAATTTATATAGCACCTTGACTTGCTTTATTAACAAAAAAGACCTTTACAATGTCAGTACAGTGAATACACTGTTTGAGGTTAGTTAACTGAGACAATGTAATTATCGCAGCATAAGAGCTTCTGTCATCTTTTCTGTAGTATGAAAGCAACGGCCTATGTAAAGTTAGATATAACAACTTTAACTAACACATTAACTGACACATCTGAATTGTAATATGAGTAATTAAAACGTGTATCCAAACTTTTTGTCTGTCTAATAACTGCGACGCTGCAGGCACAACTGTAAAACCTATGAAAAAGAGCTCTGAATGTGTGAAACTATAACTGCTCAAAAATAAAGAAAAAACGTGTTTCCCCATGGCGATCATTCAATCACCTTATCGTATTGACATCCATTGCAGTTTTTGACCATGACCTAAACACAATGCAATTGCTAGACTCCATCCTCCCAGCACGCTATGTTAATGTTAATTTCAGATGCTTTGTATGCAGAGATGGGCTTTTTTCTAGTCGTTTCCTGCCTTGGAGTGAGAGGGCTAAGAATACAGGAAGGTGAGACTAAGATAACAAAACTATTGGGAATTATTACAGTATTTAACGATTGCTATGACAATTTTTTCAATACTGTTAAAAACTTTCCTTAACTCTTAACACAGTTAGCACATCATCTGTCTGTGTAGGCTCTACATTTAACACATTTCTTATTGCTGAGACTTGTTACACAAAATGCATACAGTTAACACAAAATTTAAAATGCTCGTACTTCTTTTACACACAAGCTCAACCAAGACCAAAACAATGGATTTTTACTGACAAATTAGCAAATGTCTTCACACTGTAAATAATGTTCTAAACCTTCATATTGTAAATTGAAACAAGAATATATCCCCTGCATTTTGTTCCTTTGTTAAATGAGAGAAACAGCTGATTGCAGTTATGCAAATAGATCAATCACAGCTGATTCCCATCTAGGAAACACACTCAGATGACCATATGGTAGTACATAAAAGAGGACCTATTTTGTCTCAAAAACACAAACGGTGTAAAATGCCTGCACAAGGGAGGAAGGCGAGTGCTCGACAATGCCATGAGGACAGGCTAATGTGGTAGAGGAAAGCTACTATCATATCATAAACCACGGGCTACCAGAACAGGAACTTGCCATTGTCAACATGGACATGAATGGCTGCAAAGGTTAAATCATTTTACCATGAATTGCAGTGACAGTATGCCTCCGGTCCTAACATGGAACTGTATTTTGTCTCAAAACAAAAGGATTCAACGTCTACATCCATCAGGCGGGAGAGGAAAGCTCCTATATAAAGAACAGGAACTTGCCATTGTCAACATGGTGATTGCTGACAATGAAATAAAACTGAAGGACATTCAGAGTTCCAGAGTTGTAGAGGACAACCTTGTCTTTGGGAACATTGCAGCAATCAGCATAACGTCCATTTCTCAGACTCTAGCTAAACACAGTGTCAGAATGAAACAACTGCATCAAAGAACTCCGTCACCAATACGTCCAGGTAAGGTTATGCAATACAGTCATTACTGTACTATACATAGTGTGTTTTGCAGTAAACTACTCTATAAACCTGAAGTACAGTAGGACAGACAGAAGGTACAGCATTTACACATACCATGTCTGATTACGTTCAGAGAATCATGGAGTTGGAGACCAAGTCCCACATGAAATGATCTACGTTGACGAGGCTGGCTTTAACTTGATGAAGAGGCATCAGCGCGGAAGAAACATAATTGGAAAAAGAGCCACAGCTACCATGCCGGGCCAGAGAGGAGCCAATATCACTATGCACGCTGCAATCTCCAACAATCCACTCCTGAATAAATGTGAGATTGGTCCCTACAACACTGTCCACCTTATCCTGTTTTTAGAAGACCTGTATGAAAGAGAGGTTCCAGAGGCAGACAGTGGACAGGTGGGAGACCACTTCACAATATGTGTGATCACTTGGGACAATGTGGCATTCCACCATTCCCGTGCAGTCACAGCCTGGTTTGATGCCCACCCGAGGATGATGTCCCTTTTCCTTGCCCCATACTCCCCTTTCCTCTACCCCAGTGAGGAGTTAATCCCAGCCTGGAGAGGAGGGGTTTTGATCATCGTCCACAGGACCAAATGTCCCTGCTGGATGCAATGGATGCTGCATGCCAAGACATTGCCAGGGGTGGATAAGGCATGCCAAAGATTCTTCCCAAGATGCCTTGCCAGAGAAGACATCAGGTGTGAGGTGGCCAAATGCAGAAGACCGGACAGATTAGAAGATTATTATTATTTTTTTGAATATGTTGTATTGCCTCATGATATACAATTTTTTGTCCTGTTGCAAATAGAGCATTTACTGCAACAATTCTGCCTCTGCGTCTTCTCTTTTTTTATATAAACCGTACATTATATAAAGCTACTCTGAGATGGCTCATTCATATTTTGTGTTGAATTTTTGCAGCAAACAAAATGCATGCATTTACTAAATCAACCCAAAAATCTTTTTAGAGAGGCTTCAAACAAAACTGTAGTGCAAAGCATAATCTATGATCAATAACCTATAGTGTATATTGTATAAGGGCAGACCTGACATAAAACAATGCAGTTTCTGTGACTCCACCTGTTATTAGTGTTTTTATGACATTGGGTTATAAATGTTCCTGTTGGAAGATAATCCATGTTAGTTTTTTAGAATTATGTGATTTTGGGACATGTTGGCAGTGTATTTGGTGGACTTAGTGTACTGTGTTAGTGTATTATTGTATTTAGAAAATTAGTGTTGGAGTTTAGTTTACAATGTGTGATTTTGAGCATGAAATTAACTGTTTTTGTCAATTGTGTGTTGTAGGTGTGTTGGTGCGTTAAGCGTTTAGGAGAGTTGTTAACAATATTGAAAAAAATTGCCATAGCAATTGGAAAAAAAACTGTAATGGTGTTATAATTGTGTGAGGAGCCTGAGGAGCAAACCCACAAGCACAAGTTTGAAAACAGGGAGCTTTATATAAGTCTGTACTGTGTTTGTGGATCTGTTGCTGGGCTGGAAGCTCTTACATAACCATTATCAATAAATCTGAGATATTTGTGTATGAAAACAACAGCTCCCATCCTAAGAGTTATTATTTTCTGCATGACATATTCCAAAACATTTTTATTAGATGCCTTGGTGTACTGATGTCTACTTATAGAACATATGACATCTACTTATAGGACATGTTTACCCACATTCTTTTTGGGAGTACTTCCAGTCTGTGTCTACGTTTGAGGCTTCAGAGTCTCAATCTGTGTGTGTGTGTGTGTGTGTATAAAGGGAGAAGGTACGCAAATTAGAGATTATGCACAAGTTTTGTGGGGTTGTGGGGTTAACCTCTGATTAATTGCACAGCTCCAGTCGGTTGCGGCGAGGGCACGCTACTGTAATTTTGCAGCTGCTTGATTTCAGCATATGACACATGCAGTCCAATTGGCCTTCCGACCGCATACCAAAGCACTTAAAATAGTGTTCGTTTCTCAGGGTTCTTTGCTGTCAACAAAACAATATGGGTAGTTATTAATAATGTTTTTTTTTTTTTTTACTCTCGATTGGTATAGCATGCACTTACAATAAAAGCTAACTCTCTGCTCCGGAGTTTTTAATGTTTTGGTTTTTTTGTCTCCTGTCCTTTCCAATTGTTTTTCCCTGTGACATGTTAAGACTTGATTCTAATCTTATCATTTTATAGATGGGATAAAGAGCGTGTGTTTTTGTCTAGGAGCGAGTGGAAAGAAATATCGTCAAATGGCACGGCAAAGTATCGATGACTCAGTAAGCAATAACGCCTTAATCCTGAGTCAAGGCAAGGTCTTTCTTTAGCATTCATTTGTCTTATTTTCATACTGACAGTATTTTAGCACATTTGCCAAAACACTCTTCTGTCCTCCTACGTCTAACTGCACAAGAAGCATCTCTCATGAGAGCATTAATCCTGTACCAAAGAGTTTATTTTCTCACCTAGATTGAAGCCACAGACACACAAAGATCACTGAGACGTACTTCTACGTTGCTGCATCTGCATAACTTTGCCCTAAATCCGACTTTTTTTGCAGTGAAACAAGATGTGTTTAATTATCTTCAGATTCTACAAAGTTGGAACTCGCTGGGTTGCATAAAACACAACAGATGTAGATGTCTGTTTGAAGTAGTTTGATAGTAGACAGATATAGAGGAGTGTCACAAGCCTGACTGACTGAACTGAATATGTTGGCTAATGACCATGGCGCCCTGACAGTAGCGCTGCGGTTAAAATGTCAGGTTACATATCACATCATAAATCAACATACAAGTTTTACTCCAACATTCTTCTTTAAGAGCAACATAATGTCCATCCAAGCAAAGGGAGCTGAGACAGTCTTGTTTCGCAATTTGAAAAACGGAAAACTTGGAGACTAAATTGTAATGCAAAACTGTCTCGTAACCCTGAATCTTACGCAGACAAGGATGTCATGAAGACAGATTTGTGCGACTCATTCAAGGTGACCAATGAAGAGGGTTAAGGGATAAAACCTGAAGAAGGTTTTGATACTGTGCGTCTGGACTTCCTCAGAGTGCGTTTGACTTAAGAGATAATTAAAAGTGAACTGGTGGGCAGGGAGCCAGCGCAGGCATGGAGACAGGCTGTCAGGAGACTGGAGCCCAGCCAAGGATCCCGACCGGCCACACGGCAACAGCTCCGTGACGTGGCAAGGCCACTCCATGCTAAGAGGTGCGCAGTAATGGAAAACCTCAGGCCGGTCTCTTCCTTTTCCTTTCTCGCTCCATCTTTCCACCTAATTCTCTCCCACATGTAGACTCAACACAAAGTCACAGGAAGACAAATGTAGATGTTCACACACGTCCACACCTGGATTAAATCACACATCTTCCCTCATGTGTGACTGTATTGACATGCAGTCTGGATACTGAGAATTGTTTTTCTCCTTTTTTTTTTTAGAAGGCTAAACATAAAGGTCCCATGACATGATGCTCTTTGGATGCTTTTATATAGACCTTAGTGGTCCCCTAATACTGTATCTGAAGTATCTTTTATATAGACCTTAGTGGTCCCCTAATAATGTATCTGAAGTCTCTTTTATATAGACCTTAGTGGTCCCCTAATACTGTATCTGATGTCTCTTTTATATAGACCTTAGTGGTCCCTAATACTGTATCTGAAGTCTCTTTTATATAGACCTTAGTGGTCCCCTAATGCTGTATCTGAAGTCTCTTTTATATAGACCTTAGTGGTCCCCTAATACTGTATCTGAAGTATCTTTTATATAGACCTTAGTGGTCCCCTAATACTGTATCTGAAGTCTCTTTTATATAGACCTTAGTGGTCCCCTAATACTGTATCTGAAGTCTCTTTATATAGACCCTAGTGGTCCCCTAATACTGTATCTGAATCTCTTTTATATATACCTTAGTGGTCCCTAATACTGTATCTGAAGTCTCTTTTATATAGATCTTAGTGGTCCCCTAATACTGTATCTGAATCTCTTTTATATATACCTTAGTGGTCCCTAATACTGTATCTGAAGTCTCTTTTATATAGACCTTAGTGGTCCCCTAATACTGTATCTGAAGTTTCTTTTATATAGACCTTAGTGGTCCCTAATACTGTATCTGAAGTCTCTTTTATATAGACCTTAGTGGTCCCCTAATGCTGTATCTGAAGTCTCTTTTATATAGACCTTAGTGGTCCCCTAATACTGTATCTGAAGTCTCTTTTATATAGACCTTAGTGGTCCCCTAATGCTGTATCTGAAGTCTCTTTTATATAGACCTTAGTGGTCCCCTAATACTGTATCTGAAGTCTCTTTTATATAGACCTTAGTGGTCCCCTAATACTGTATCTGAAGTCTCTTTATATAGACCTTAGTGGTCCCCTAATACTGTATCTGAAGTCTCTTTTATATAGACCTTAGTGGTCCCCTAATACTGTATCTGAAGTCTCTTTTATATAGACCCTAGTGGTCCCCTAATACTGTATCTGTGTGGCTTTGATTGTACCTCAGAACGTTACTTTGGATAAAAGTGTCAGCCAAATAAATCAATGTAGATTAAAAAAGGTAAAAATGGAAAAAACATTTACACTCGCATGCAACAAGCACACAAGTTGAGTGTTTACATTTTGCCTTTACTTGAGATGGACACCATCTTGTAAACACTACACATGCAAAACCATAAGAATCAGAAAGCATGTTTCTGGATAAACCCTTCATTGTTCAAAACCTGGAACTGGTTCCAATTCAGTTCTTGATACTTAAACCTATTGAGTGTGAGTTATGTCTTTGTTAAACTTGAAGGTTGGGGTGGCAGTATCTCAGGCTGTAAGGAGTTAGGTTGGGAACTGGAGGGTTGCAGGTTCAAGTCCCCGTACGGACCAAAGCACACAGTGTGGATTGGTAGCTGGAGATATGCCAGTTCACCTCCTGGCACCTCCTGCCAGGTGCTCTTGAGCAAGGTACCCCCCCCCCCCATCCGTTCAGGGTGTTTGTCCAGCACTGGCAGCCAACTCACTCTGACATCTCTCCATCTGTGCATGAATAGGTCCTGAGCATGTGTGTGTGTGTGTGTGTGTGTATTTCAGGCCAGTGTGTTATGATTACTAACAAAACAGAGTGTAAATTTAATTTCCCCACTGGGGATCAATAAATTAATGGGGTTTTTTTTGCATATGTTTCCCTGCATTATACATTGAAGTTAATTTACTTGCCACAGATAGTGCTACTGAGCCAATGAAAATAGTTATTTTGCATGATGTCTTCTGTGGCTCTGTCGCAAGCTTACATTTCTCTTTTTTAGACCATTTTAGAACAAGTCATCACTCAAGTAATCTCAGTTTGGGTTTGGGCCTTCAAATGTTGTCAGGGAGACCAAAGATGCGATTTGAGTTGCATTATGTAGGATCCTGTGTATTGACATGCTAGGCTGCTGGGGTCGCCTGCCTATCAGAAGATCGGTGGTTCGATCCCTGGCCCTGCAGTCCCATGTCGAAGTGTCCTTGGGCAAGACACTGATCCCTGAGTTGCCCCCGATGCTGCGCCATTGGTGCGTAAATGTGTGAGTGTTTGTCTGATGAGCAGGTGGCACCTTGTACGGCAGCCTTGGCCACAGTGTGTGAATGATGAATGGTTCCCACAACTATGTAAAAGCACTTTGAGGAGTCGTTAAGACTACTAGAAAGAAAAAGCGCTATATAAGAACAGTCCATTTACATTTAAAATCAAGGCTATCCTGGCCTCTGCTGGTTTGATTTAAAATATAAATAAATACATATTATTTAGTTTTACGCTGTTATTTTTTACAAGCCCCTGAATTTACAAGTGCCATATTACATTTCTGAAGTATTCTTTAGATAAAACCAATGTTGGCAAAAGCACCATTGGATCGATGGATATATATATATATATATATATATATATATATATATATATATATATATATATATATATATATATATATATATATAAAAATTCTTATATAAAATATATAAATAAAAATGCTTGTAGAAAGATATTGAACTGCGTGGTTTTACCAAAGGTCTTTGGTTTTATATCAACAATGGGTAAATAATACATATAAAAAAATATTTTTTTATTACACAGTATAGCTTTAGTATATAAAATTAGCTGTATTCTGATAATTATATATTTTATTTTCCTATTGTGACACTTCCTTACACCAAAGCATTTAGAGTTCACAGGTAAAGGAATTGATTTCACGGTATCTCAAGTGAAGATAGCAACGATTCAGAGATTAGCGATCTGAAAAGGGGGCCGTGCCACAACTTGTTTTCTGTAAAACATTGTGGATGTGTTTTAACAAATTCATCAAGGAGGACGTGGAAGGTACAGGGGCTCTCTTTTTTTGCAACATAAACCTCATCTCCTCTTATTCACATTTTGGTGTTCCCGTATGGAGATTCTTGCCACCCAGAGCTTGATACAGAACAGTAAATGAGGTTCCCCCTGACATTTCCAAAGGATCGGGGTGTGCCGAATGGTAGTGGCATGCAAAGTGAGTCTAAAGCAGTGCCTGAACTTTTGAACCTGTCACCTCGCCTTTCACTGCAACTGCATGTGGACTCTGCCTGCCTTTGTGTTACAAGCTGATGATGGAATCAGGGACGTTGGACTTTGTGTGAACTTTTCTCATTAGCCTAATTCTCCCCTTAAAGTGATGGGTCGGAGTAATTTCACACTAGGGTCCTTTGCACCATGACCTTGAGCCAAACACCCACCCCCCCCAGGAGCTTTTTTTCCTTTCCATTGGTCGAATTAGGGCATTGCCGGATGCAGAACGTGACAGATGGGTGTGCCTGGATTAAGTCGAGGTGGGCCTGAATATAGGGTGTCCCAAAATCAAAGCAGTTGTCCCGAATCCAGGAAATATGAGACTTTCTTAAAAAAAAAAAGAAGCTGTTGTACTTTGTTGGACTTGTGCCCCAATGTGCTGGGACCAGTGGTGTAGTCTAATGTATTCTACTGGGTATACTACTGTATATGTATGGACCAGGATGGGCTACCATATCATAGAGGGGGGTCTGGGTGTCCTCCCCAAGGAAAATTTTGAGCATCAAAGACTTAATTTCCTGCATTCTGACACACTTGTATGCACAAATACCTTTAATTACCCTATGCAAAGAAAAAAAACAACAGATAATTCAAAATATGTCAAAATAATAATGCGTGTAAAGTATGTTGTTACATGTCATTGCACATTTTGAGTGGGTATATGGAAATCATGGAGCTTTCTTAGTGGGTATACAGCATATAGCTCCGTGTCACGTAGACTACACCACAGATGACTACGGTAGGCAGTATGCATTATCTATTGAATATTACTTGAGTATTAAAAAAAAATGAAATGTTGTTGAAGACCGACAGCTCTAATATACACTACATTATAATTAATTTACAAGACTGTCAAAGGGAGATGGATATCTTCCTGCCTTATAACATCAATAAACCACAGGTTCCACTTTCTTATAATGGATATGTGTGTTGAGTTATTTAAACAAGCGATCGGGGAAATAAACGCCTTTTGTTGCCAATTCTTGTAAAACTGCCCATATTTGAGCTCTACATATTCTACATATTCATCACATAGTTGATTTCTTGCATAAAAAAGTCTCAGAAGTGAATTTAGTGATGAAATAGCAGACGGACAATGTATAAACTTTCCAGTTGTTGGCCACAACATCAACTTATGGTTGTTGTGATCGTTTCAGCGCTTTGCACACCAACACACTTTGAATTTCTGATTGGGCGGGCCAGCCGCCCAAAGCTCCACGCCTGAGTTAGCGCTATCAGCCAAATGAATTAGTGCAGGCGCTAATGGAACCAAGTGTCTATCTCGTAAAATACCCCACTAATAATGCCTGGAATTGTACCAAACTTCTGCAGTAGTACACACAGTACTCATAAAACGAGGCATTGGATAGTTTGGAAATACACCAGGAGTATATGTAAAATAACACTTGTTGACATCACTTCCGATTTGGGGAAAGCCAGTGAAGGTTCTGGCAAAAAGCAATGCATAAAGATGTCGCTTAACAATGCCCAGTTCCAAGAATGCACTAATATTTTGGTATTATTTGGTATATCTGGTAGTACCAGTTTGCAACAAATATTAGTTAACACTAAGTTGTAAACACTCCGGAAAAAATTATTAAAAACTTTGGATATACCAAAAGAATTCAGCAACACCAGGTGATCGTGCGAGATCCCGCAAAGAGCACAACATCTATTGTTGGAAGAGACTACCGGGAACGTAGTGAAGAAGGAACAAGAAACAAGAGAACAGCAGAAGAGATCAACAAAATGGCAGAGTCTAAGGTCAGCGTTGATCGTGACGATGAGTGGCTCAATTTCAAAGGTCGCCCGTACCTATCCAAGCCTGAATACACAGACGAGGAGCTACAACTAATGGGGGAGAATCGGAGAGCTGCAGAAGAGGCAGCGGAGATCGCAGAGGTCCCAGACACACCAAACAGATGTGCAGGGGACTGGTGGTGTAGCTGTGGACAATGTGGACCACGGGCTGCCACAGAGGAGGAGTGTATGTGTTGTCGGGAGTCGGACGTGTTTTGCCAAGGAGAACTCCGAGACATGCTGTCTTACAGCAATGGATGACTTTATGGCACTAATAGACCCTGCTATTATACAGACATCTTGTAATTCAATTCAATTTCAAATCATAACAAGAGTTATCAAAGACACTTTACAGATAGAGTAGGTCTAGACCACACTCTAATTTACAAAGACCCAACGACTCTAGTAATTCCCCCAAGAGCAAGCATTTAATGCGACACTTCTGTTGAACTAGTTTCTAAATAACTTTTGTCATACATATGAAAAAAAAGGTTGAGTGAAAGGAAACTATTGTGAAAGCATACCTGTGTTTTTGAACAGTGCCATCTGCCACAAGTCACGCGGTAGGTTTTTTAACAGGTCCATACTTTTTAATTTTATGCTAGGGAATCCTACTGTCATCCACCATTTCCTCTGTTGTTCATTGTCTGTCAGAGGGGCATGATGGCATGTGTGTTGTACACCAGCTTCCTCCCATCTGTGTACACCAACAGTGTGTTGGAGCAGGGATTTCCACTGACGCACACATTCCTGGAGGAGATAATTGAAGATTTACCTGATGGTTTTTGTGCAGTGTTTTGGTCCTATAGCACCACTGCCTAATGATGACAGAAATTTTTTCTTACCTCACCATCTCTACAAGACCAGTATAAGTGATTATCCGGAGCACCAATCTTCTTTTTAGGTGATTTTAACCACTGTAATCCAGAGGCTGTTAAAACATAATATGCCACACCCGAAATAACAAGATCCTAGATAAGCTACGGAAATATTAAGAATGCATATTCTGCAAAGCCAAAACCCCCTCTTTCTAACTAAGACCACAACACAATACACCTAATCCCTTCTTATGAATTTGTTTTTAAGTCAAATAAACCATAACATAAGACTGTTAATGTGCGGCCAGATGATTCCATTGAGACACTAAAGGGGTGTTTTATGTGTACAGACTGGTCAATATTTCATGCACTAGAGCTTGACGATGCTACTGATAACAATAACTGATTATATAGAATTCTGCTTTGACAATGCGGTAGAAAAGACAAATGTTATTTTTTATCTAACAATAAAACCTTACAGAAGAGATTAAAAGCAGCATAAATCGGAAAAAGCAAGCGTTCACAAACAAAGACAAGGCAGCATTGACACACTATATTAAACATCAATTACAAAAAAACTGGGGGCTAGTATGAAATCTGTCACTAACATCCAAATAGACAATTATCGCCATGGATAAACTACAAAGGGAAAATGAGCTAAATTACTTTTTTGGTTTGAGTCAAAAAATCCCTCCCAGGAGCTGGACAGTGTGTGGTGATCTTTACCCGATAATGCTTACACCAGCTGGTTGGAAGTGGATCCACCCAGCGTTAAGCACCTCTTTAAAAAGGTGTGCCCTAACAAGTCAACAGGCCCTGATTGGACTACCAGATTTTCTGTTCAAAACCTCAGGAACTCACACCAGCAACGGTCTCTAGACACACACATTGTCCCAGCTTTATGGAAGAAATCCATCATAACACCAGTTTCAAAAAGGCCCTCTACCTCAGTGAATAATGACCTTCGGCCCATAGCTTTAACTTCTATTGTAATTGAATGCCTAGGGAAATTTGTAGTGTCCCAGCTTGATGCCATCCTCTGCATTTCGCATCTTATTTCTAAACACCTTGAGGATACTTAAGCCTATGCAAGGAAATTATTTCTTGATTTTAGTTCAACGTTTAATACTCTGCAACCCTATAAAAACGATATGCACAATGTGCATGTTATCCCGCCTTGATCAAATGGTTTCAGGTCAAACATAACACAGGGGTCCCACAAGGTTCTGTTATATCACCCCTACTTTTCACATTGTATACCAATGATTGCAGGAAAGTACCCCCAAATAACTATATTATAAAATTTGCAGACAATACAGCAATGTTGAGCCTTCTCCAGAAGGACATAAACCCTTCTGTGTACCACGATGAGAGAGACACCTTTATCAAGCGGTGTGACACTAACCATCATATCTAAAATGTCACAAAAACACAGGAGATGGTCCTTGACCCAAGGCAAGTGATTGACCATGAGCCAGTTGTCATCAAAAATGATTCAGGTAACATCTTACAAACACATAGGTGTCTATATAGACAATCTTCTGTTGGAAAACACGCATTGCCAACCTGTGCAATAGACTGCTGCAGCAGAGAGTATACTTTCGACTGAGATTGTATGGAGTAAGCAGCCGGATCATGCTCATGTTTTACCTTGTGATTCTGGAGAGCATCACCAGATATGGAATCACAGCATGGTTTGGCAACGTCACAGTGCAGCTGAGAAGCATGCTGGTCAGCACACCCAAGACAGCTATGAGGATGATAGGGAGGAAAAAGTACAAACCCATACAGAGCCTGGAGGAGGAAACTGTCAGAAAACAAGCCGAAAGAGTTAGTGCAGACTCTCTACACCGTCTCTTTCCTGAATATGAACTTCTGCCATCAGGGAGAAGATTCCTTGTGCCGAGATGTAAAACAAACAGACTAAAGTTATCGTTCATTCCACCTTCCGTAAAGCCGCTGAACTCCAATACTAAATCTTAGCCCAGCAGAGCAGGGGTGCAATAAATACACCAGTACTGTTTGCATTTTGCACTTTAATTACCACAGTTAATTTTTAGGATGGTATCTGTGCTGTCATCTGTGTCCTTTTGTGCCATAGGAGGCTTAGCTAATCTCATTTTTATGTTTTTATATTATTGTACTGGACTTTATGTTGATTGATTTTAGATTTTTTTTCCATTACAGGTTATTTATGTTGTGAAGCAACAGATTGTAGAACTACTGTATGTCCAAGATAAATTTTTCCCTCAGGGACAATAAATATAATAAATAAATAAATATGAGACTTCAGCCAGGTCAGTAACTCTTTATTTCCCCCCTCTTTTGCTGCTGTGACTAGATTCTTCCTTACACCCAAATTAAACAACAAAGAGGAATGTATTACGATCCACATTTTACCAACTGCACACAAGGGAGAAAACATGGGGTCAAATTGCTTGTTCTTCTGGTAGGCATAACACTTACTCTTGTTGACGTGCCATGCATCAAACTCATGCCGAATGTTGTTCTCCCTCATAATTTAGGGATAGATGGAACTCTATCAATAGTGACGACCGACATCCCCACCCGTGGTCAGGAGACGGTCGAAGCCTCTTTGGAATCCCTTCGCGAGTAGGTTGAGTACTTTGCACTGAAACCTATAAAATAAAAGTATTGACATGAACACAGATGAACGTAAACTAACCCTTGTGTTGTCTTCTTGAAAATCTACACTTTTGAGGCTTTTTAATTGATGTTTTTAACTTTTTCTCACGTTTTTGTCCTTTTTTCCAACACTTTGGATGTTTTTTTTCAGTGTTTATCTCTTTTTTTGACGTTTAACACTACGTAACACTAACTTATTAACTTTAGTTGTACAGTTATTTTTGGAATTTATGGTCAATAAACCTAATTTTTAGGAAATTATACCTAATGTTTGAGTTAGAAAAGCACAAATTAGGAATTATTTAAACTAAAATGAAAGGAATGGATGTTGATGGATAATCACAGACTGGAATGTTGTTATAACACGCGCTTGGTCGTGGGCTTACGGTTCCGTGACACACGGGAACGAGCAGAGGCGGATTTAGTCATTTTGAGGCCTAAGGCAAACACAGGCATGGGGCCCTCCACAACCCTTGTTCTCCCCCTTTTCAGTCCTTATTTATCTGAGAAGGACGTGCTCTCTGACTGACAGCTGTTTTGGCAGAGTGCTGGATCATCTTCAATCATAACACATTGATTAGGGTGACTGCTACTCACGGGGTCTAGTTGCTGAGGATTATGTGTGTCACCATCTTCGTCATTGCCATAGTTATCATCATGGACAGTGAAAGCAGCAGTTCTGTAACCATCTCCATTCAAAGGATCCTGTAAGGTTGTCTTGTATGTATACCCCGCATCGCTAGAGCAACCTGGGCTGACACTACTCTTCATCAGTGTTAGCATCGCTAGAGCAACCTGGGCTGACACTACTCTTCATCAGTGTTAGCATAAGGCTCGTTGGAGATGATCCAGGTCTGCACAGAATCGATCACCGGCGATCGGCGCCCGTTGCGTGCCGGTTAGATTTGTGTCTGACTTGATCCCGACTTGCTCTGTCATGCACACGTGGGCAACGGAAATCTTACGAGAGCAAGGCGGACGCAGTTCTGAGACGCAGGCGGTGCGGTTGCTTTTCACCGACTGCAAGAGCCAGGCTGACCCAGAGCATGCTGGGAAACGCCGGCCTCTCAGCTGATTTAACAGCTGATTGGTTCACAATCGACTCAACATAATGACGTCTTGTATAAACTTTTTATTGATTTTGAATCAAAGGGATTTTAATTGCTATTTGTCTGATTTAAAGGCTTATTCTGTACAGAACACACGTTGTGTGGCTGATAGTGACGTTTAGAAGTCAGAGAGACTAAATCCGTTCAGATCACTGATCATCTACAGTCTGTTGTTAATTAAAATCAGCAAAGGATCTCATGTAGAACATTTTGAGAGATATTCTGTCATAATTAAAACAACTAGAGAGTGTGTACAAGCTGATATGGGGGTCTGATAACATTTTATTAAATCGGAATCGCACCACAGTGTTTTTGTCACTTCCTGTCCAGCCTGAAGGCGGCTGAAATCGGATGGAAACCGTCTGACTTTACCACAGCTTTTTGTCCCCAATGTAGCGGGGACTGGGGGGAGTTTCTCATCATGAATTAAAAAATCGGATAGCACTTTAGCGTATCAATGTTTAGAGATATAATGAATTGGTGAAACATAAGACAACAAATCGTAACCATAAGTTTATGAGGCGTTTTACGGGGCCCTTGGTAGCCTGGGGCCTAAGGCAATTGCCTTCCTTTGCCTAATGGTAAGTCCGCCTCTGGGAACGAGACGGTTGGCTTTAGGAAAAGGTTGTGGGTGGGCTTACGGTTCTGTGACAAGCGGGAATAATAATGGGACGGTTAAGGACACATGCGGGACACCAACCCTCCTCTCCTGGGTGAAAGTCCTGTGTTTGACCCATCCACTACCCCGACCAACCTCCCTATGCAGAATTTCCTCCTTACAACAGCCGACCAAGCACGACTAAGGCACACTGACCAAACGTCCGTATTTTACGCCTTCGGAGTGAGGACAGGTTGTGCTACGTCCAGCTATGCCCTGCTGTGCCACACAACATACTGTAATACCCTTCAAGTGCTGTCATAATATGCTTGCTCTTAGGGGAACTAGAATTGTTGGGATTTATACATTATAAATTATAGAGTGTGTTCTAGACATACTCTATCTGTAAAGTGTCTCGAGATAACTCTTGTTATGATTTGATACTATAAATAAATCTTTTTTAATTTTTGGCCAACTTCCTCTCTTCCATGGGCATTCCACAATGGAAGCAAGTTCAAAACATTTGCATTATGCTCAATTCATCCACTATCCACTTTCTCTGTGACCATGCATTCTTTGAGCCATGGCTGGATGTAGAGGCCGAGCCTTAGCCTGATGGGCTGGATGGGGAGGTGTTACTTGGTGGCTTGTAGCTGTCATCCTTGTGGTCGTCTAATCGCCATTCTTCAAACCTTGTACTCATTTCATGAAGAGAATCCTCTTCTTCCTATGGAACGACAGGGATAAAGTTAGAGTTATAGAGTTATGACAAAAAAGTAAGGTTCTACTTGTGAAATGATTACAGGAGCAGCATGAGGGGGAGGACAAGATGTTGATGTAGCACCCAATTACTTGCGATGAACAAATTCAGCATAAATTCAGTCTTCAATTACAGTGACAACACCTGGAATGCAAAGCTTGTGCAGTGTATTACATATATAGCTTGTATTAGCTTGGAGAGATTCCATGTTGGAGGGTGGGCCATGTATGTGCCAGATAGAGAACACTGGGTACATGGTCTAGCCACAGCTGGTTCCGGACTCATCAGGGATAATGTTAGGCTTGAGGACAGGCTTGTAGATGTGGACTGTATCACACTGGTGTACCAGCTCTTTGTGGGGGTAGACTGAGAGAGTTAAATCATGTCTGATTCATTAATAATTACCCAAGCAGTCTGTTGATCACCAGCCTAAAATATGGAGGACATTCAGCACAGCAATCTATTAAATATTTGATGTGGTATGACAGAACACAGTTATTGTGCTATGCCAACAGATAGATAGCACAATAGAGCTATAGATCTTGATGTCCAAGACACACAACAGGGTTGAGGGGTGTTTGGCTCGAGGTCATGGTGCAAAGGAACCTAGGGTAAAATTACTCCACATCACATCACTTTAATGCACATGCACACAAACATACATTTAACTATCTCTAATATGCATAATGCTATAAATAATACTAGAATAATGCTAGAAATTTGCGTGAAAATGTGTTGCCTTAAACCGTTTCAGTTTTTACACACGGTGAAACTCAACCTGTTAAGTTGTGTTAACACAGAGCAGTAAGTTGATGCAGTAGCCAAATCAAGTTAGTAGTCATTAAAATATTTTTCAGACAGTTATTGACGTTCAGTCCTTGTTAAACACTTTTTCTCTGCCCAGAGACCAACATCAACCTGACCTGTCTCTCTCACATACAGACACATACTAGGGCTGTAACAATATGCCATCTGAAACCAAAATCGCAACACACCCCTTCCAACTCCCAGAGTTATCCTTCCCGTCCAGATCCAACATCTACCACATCTTTAAAGCAATACACGGCAGGCAAAAAAATCAGGGGTTTTTCACTGGTCAATTTTGAGATTTTAGGCTACTTGTCTTCAATAACATGGCTTCTTTCAGACTTGTGGTGAAAAAAAGTCGAAAATACACAATTGCATCTTTATTTTACTACACTTTGTCTGCTTGTGTCTGTAGATTTCTCCTGAATTCAACTAAAGTTGGCATTCTACATCATCCTGCTGCTCCGTGACCGCTGACTCCACCCTGTCGTCACATATACCGTTGGAAAGCTCTCTCTCCCTCTCCTGTACAACGCTGTCAGATCCAAATATGGTAATTTCCTTTTTATCAGCAACCAATTGTGAAGGTAAAGAGGGCAATTTAATGCTACATGTGCAGTCTCATTGGCTGGTGGCAATTTCTGACAACGTGATTCTTCAGAAGAGTCACATGACATGCTCTGACATTTCCGCGGTAGCTCTAAATGTTGAAAGAAGGGAGTCGAAAATCATCTCAGAGAAGACGAAAACAGATGTTATTAGCAAGAAGACACAGGGGATTACAAACTAAGACAGCAGACGATAAAATGCCATCACGTAGTACGTCGATGTGGAATCTGTCGTTTGGTAAACACACAGCGGAGGCAATGAGAGCGCCACACAGCAGTGGCTGATTGTTCATGTAGTGTGTCTGAATGAACTGATCGGTGGATGCATTTGTCCTAATTGAGCAGGGACAGGGCTTAAAGTTAATATCAATCAGCAGAATTATGGCTTCTGTAGCAGTTTACTACTAGAGTGCAGTCTCTGCAAAGAAGTTATGCACAGGTAAAGTGTCTTCAAGACGTATCAGGAACAATGTGGCGTGTGATGTGAATGGTGCTGCTGGCGCACGAGTTAGGCTTGGGATATACAACGCTCAGAAAAATACAGCAAAGTGTTGGGGATTCCTGGTCTTCATGTCTCGTAGGAGAACTTGACTATCGATGTAGGATGACGACATGGTTAGGATCTCAGAAGCAAATAGTGTCCATTCTGCCAGTGCCAAGCAGAGCCGAAAAAGTGTAAGCTCAGCCAAAAAAGTGAAAAGACACCAGCAGGAGATGGAGGAGGGCCCTACTTATGGTGCTGGCATGGATATGTAGACTGTAAATTAACTTGGGGGAACTAGGCTGTGTAATGATTGTGTTTTGTCAGTCTGATGTTTGTGATGTAAGGGTCTTCAGTTGAAGGCCATGTTGGTGTGTTGTTTTGGATGTTGTGATCAGTGATGGATGAAGCAATAATGACTTTTGGATGTTAAAGAGTGTGAAAAGATACAATGTATCTTACTTGGACCTCAAGGCATACTTTGTCTGCATATTCATGGATTTCAATAGAAAATAGTGGAATTTTGCCATAAAAATCATTAAAGGCCGTTTTTTCCACTTCTGTAGCACCAACATACACCAAACTGTACAATCATATTCCTAACTATATTTTGAAAGTTGTTCCAGAGGGATTTGTTGATGTGTCATTCTTAGCCTGATGGTTGCTAGCTGGCTGAGGGCTGACGGTGGATGTGTCCCCGGGTCGGGACTGTTGTCAGCTCTCATCCCGACTGAAGCCTTACAGCGCCAGGAGACTGAGGCAGAAGACAGAGGTGTGCTAGCTGGCTAAATTAGCATTAGATTACTGATGAATTTGTGGGTTAGCTAGCCCAGAGTTGTGAACCGTGGTCAAAACCATCATACTAAAAATAAATGATGGTGTTGAACGATGTTGTAATCTTATGTTACCCACCAAGAATTAGCTAACGCTATAGAACTAGCATTAGCATTAGCTACTTGTCAACTAGCACCTTTACAGTAGGAACCAAAGCACTGTTCCTCTTTGGTCCCCCTACAGGTTGGAAGGGGAACTGTCCATTACCGTTACCATTACCAATATTCTTATGTTTCATTCCAACGAGTTAACGAACCACTGAAACGACGTTGGTAACATTATTTTAAGGTACAAAAGAATCTTTGGTGTTGGATCGATCGATATTGAAATCAATCAATATCAATAAATAAGGTATCTGTTGTATTACTGTGTTGCAAAGTGGCATTTAATCAATGATAAAACGATGCCATGTGGTAGAAAAATAACACTCCTCCAAGAACTGTGGGTCAAAAATCTGGATACAAACTGAATCCTGGGTTTGGTGTATCGTTACAGCCTTTGACTGATATCAACAGAAATACCCATGATTAAATACATTACAGACACAATTATAAGAAAGAAAGAAATGAGGAGATTGTACACTTTGTTGACATATGGAAGAAATATCTGCAACTCAACGACCACTTTGTGTGTGTCAGCCAGAAAGAAAGATATGAGGTAAGGAGCCTTGTGGAGGGGTACAAAGAGGGAAGATATGGGATTAGAGGTTGTGGAACAGTTAAACTGCTTGGCTTGGGTTTCAAATCTCGCCTGAACACCTGGGTCTGGAAGCAGCTGGGGAAATTGTTGGCCCGGAGTCCAAAACCTGGCTCTTACTTGGCTTTGCTTTCCAGTCTGCTCCTATCTTGCTGGTAAGTCCTTTTCAGCTGGTGGAAAATGAGAGAGGTCCTAGAGCCACACAAGCCTCAATAAATGCTCTCAAATGTCCTCGCATGCAGACTGGGGGATGTCTCAATTAAGCACTTGTGGCACACTAGATGCCTCATGTGGTGTGTGAGACTATTACTTTTGTCAGGACCTAATACCACAAACAAAAGACATTGGTCTTATAAGGTAATTGGAATTTAAGCCCCTTAATAAAAAAGATTTGTGTAAATTTGGTGTTTAGTAATTTATTATTGCCGTTGTCATTTGAATATTTTTCTGTCTTTAGGATTTACAAATATTTTGTCCTCGGGTCAAATTGACCCGTTTTCCTATATCAATGTTCTTTTTAATTCCCCATAATAACGTCATTGATTCCACACAACGCTCTTTGCCAAGTACAAATCTCTACTTTCATTAATTTTGGGGCGTCTTATTCAATTTTATATTTATTTGAAAAAAAATAGAAGTGTTTTTGAAATAGTATTGAGTAAAAGTTGACATATTCCAGTCTGTGATTATCATCAACATCCATTCCTTTAATTTTAGTCCAAATAATTCCTTATTTCTGCTTTTCTAACTCAAACATTAGGTATAATTTCCTATAAATGAGGTTTATTGAGTATAAATTCCAAAAATAACTGTAGAACTAAAGTTAATAAGTTAGTGTTACGTAGTGTTAAAAACGTCAAAATAAAGTGACAAACACTGAAAAAAGCGTCAAAAGTGCTGAAAAAAAGGACAAAAACGTAAGAAAAAGTTAAAAATAGCGGGAAAAAAAGTATCAACAAAAGTGTTGATTTTAAATTTTGACGGGAAGACAACACGAGGGTTAAACGGTGCCGAGGCCGAAGGTAAATAGCTCAAAATAATGTTGAGAAGTTAAACTTTTTTCTTTTCCTTTAAAGAAACGGTTGACATAGAAGAATTTTGCCCGAAAACAATGGTATGGAATGATTTTGTCACATAGTGTTCCCTACGTCGGTCTGTTCTTTTTTTTTACTTGTCATCCAGCAACAGGTTGTATTTTTAGTTGTCTTCTGTCTGTCGGGAAAGAAGAAAGGTGGACAAAACCAACATTTAAATCCAGTGTTTCCCCAGATTGAACCAGACGTTGCCATTGCCCGTCTAGCAGACTCAATATACAATGTGTAGAACAGCAGAGCGGTGGAGCACAGTCTGTGGAAATGTTCAGCTTTCATTCTAGGCAGAAAGCACACATCTGTCAGTAAGGTGGATGTATCTTTGCCTCAATGTTTGCTCCCTGGAGTTACATTGCGTCTGTTAGAGTCCACTTTGTCTTTCAGTTGACTTTGTATGCAATGGTTCCGCCTCGAGAATTTGCTTCGTGTTCAGAATTGAGTACTTTGTCTGTCAGCCAGGAATATATGCGCAAGAGGTACACTTAACATAAACATCATCCTGTCGAGTGTACAATAATTTACTTCTACTCCAGGAGAGAGCCTATGTTACATTGTATGTACTTTAAATTTGCATGCAGGCCAACAGAGGAGTGAGAAAATGACATTTCAGTCCTTCCCACTTTAGCCCTCCTCTGTGGTTAACCATCAATCAATTATGCTATTTGCTGGGTAGAGGAGAACCAGGCCCAGGGAGGGGGGTAGGGATTTCCATCAAACCACCTCACAAATTGGTCTCCAGCGAGTGACTGGGATTAAGTTCCCTGTCCCAAACAGTTGCAGCCAGTAGTGACTGGCTTGCTTGGGTTGGACAGATGGGATAACTGGGCGGGTCAGCGGAAGCAGGACCAGCTCAGTCTGTTGCTGCTCAAGCCATCTGGAAAAGTGGAACGGGATTCCAAAGCCTGACGATGAGGTGAAGAAAAGTGCTTTCCCCTCTGGGCCTGCCGAGTCTAGCAGTGATTTGTACCAGAGCAAATAGGCGCTTGGTGAGAGGAGCTGCTCTTTCTCTCCAAGCAGGCGTCCTGAGACTTCATCAGCGTTTGCCATTCGTCCTCATCTCTTTCGTCCCTCTGCACCATCCATCCCGTTTTTTCCTTTCTATCTGGCTGCATCTGGCTTCCTCCTGAAGGATTTTCTCTTGTGAAATAAATTATTATTATTTTTAAACACTTTGGATGAAGCATAAATCTTACCTTTGTGACCCTTGTCCAAGTAAGTTTTCTCGTATGGCGTATTCTCCGCCACATCGTGGTGCACCTAGCTGTACTGGACTCATGTAACTGCCTCCTAGCCTACCAGAGTCTTCTATGAGCATGGAGAAATGAAGGGTACCTTCGATCCAAAACTTGGCTTCAATGGTTTGCTATAAATGATTTACAAGATTACGTTCACACTAACAACTGGGGAAAGCACTTGAGCTCTTTGGAAGGCTCATAGGATGCCATTTATTGGGGATAGATGTATGCAATGTGCTTACGGTGTTATCATACATAATATGTTGATTTACATTTTGTTGTATATTTTGTTATTTTATTGTATAGAATTTTATGGCTTTTATTTGACCTTGTCATAAATTTTGTATAGGGAGGTGGTGATGTCGAGGGGAGGGGAGGGTGGGGGTTAGATGGGGAGGTGATGTGTACATGTTGTAAGTTGTGTTTTGTATTAAAAATAAAATGATAACCATAAAAAAGGGGAAACAATGAGCCCCTTTTTTATGATGTTTGATGAGTGTTTTAAAATGGTATTACTAAAGAATGCAAAGATGTTATTTTTGATCTGGCCCATGTAAGGCGGTGGACCAGCCCACCCAGCCATCATGAGCTTTCCTATGGCAAACTATCCGGATGTGCTTCTGTGAACACTTATTGACACAATGAGTGGCTGGAGCTCTAAAACTATGGCTTCTCATGACAAATGATGAAAATGTGTGGAAGTCATTTCATCCAAATAGGGGATGTGTTATAGCTGTGTTTTGACGTGTGTTGTGGTATCTGATATCTTAGGGTGTGAAATTTGATTGTTTTATTATGTAACAATGTGGCTTGAATTACAGTCATCTCTGGGACTTTGATATAGGTGCATTTGATTTTAGTGTTGATTCATTCCATGTATATTGATACCATACTATGATAACATCATTTCAGATAAAATGTGTTCTTAAACCCCTGCCTACTCAGATTCCCTGTAAGATGAACGGCCTATTTGAAGCATCATTTTTTTCAAACTATCAACAGCATAAACAAGTTCAGGCATGTGACTGGCAAAGGACAAAAAAAAAAAAGCAGGACCAAATTGGATGAATTTCTTTGGGAACAAAATGTACTGTACTTGTTTTGGCCTGATGCTGAGCATTCAAAGGCTTTTTCATGGTTAGAAGCGCTTTAAGAGTCCAATAACCCTATTCAGATGCAATAGTCCAGCAGAGCTTCAGCTTGTTGCGGTTGTCTTCAGCTGTTTGGGGGCCATAATGTGAGAGCTCTGGGCTCCTATCAGCCTCCCTTTGTCCCGTCACACACAGAGGCTCCTGTTGATGACTTATTTTGGAAACCAGAAGCACGGGCCTCTCAGCACTCAGGACAAGATGGCGAGTGACGGGGTCTGGTTGGCTGGGGCTTAAGTGTGTGAAAACTGGGAGCCTGATAACAGTTTTTGGGAACACATCCAAGAAATGACTGTTATTGTGACAGTTTGTTTTTTGTCTTCTTTTATTTTGCTGTGTTTTGTTTCTCTTGGTGGAACATGTTGTCATGCTCAGCAGGGGGATTTCCGATGATAAAGCAGGAGACTTGGTTTACTATTTAGTGCAGCCAATCACAGCGCTTCCTTTTATAAAGTTGTTACTGTTGATGATGTGCTATTGTGTTCCTGTATTAGTCTCACTTGGCTGCATGCAGATTGAGGTATTGCTTGTTGCCATTGTCGCTGAAAGGATGCTTGCGTGTGGCATGATGGGAAATGCTAATGTGGGTCCTAGCTGTGTATGAAACTAACTAATGCAATGCAACTGTAGTATGCAAATATAATATGCAAATGAAATGTATTTGCATGTGTGTGTGTGTGTGTGTGTGTGTGTGTCATTAAGAGACAAGAGAGAGATAAAAGAGAAATCAAGACAAATGTTCACATCCCCTAAAAAATCCCCTAAAAACCTACACCTGTGTAATTTGTAATTTCAAAGTCATATTTTTGTCTTTCACTAGTAGCAGATATTTTTTGGAATTGGTTAAAACAATATACAAGAAGCTTAATAAGGAAGGAGCTCATCATTTAGGTCAATACAATGTAAGCTACTTAACATATTTCATACTGCTAATCTAACATTATGTGGCATTAGCGGCTATATTGAAGCTACATTTTATCATTTGGCATGTGGTTGTTGACGCCACTTGACTGGAATGAGAACAGATCACGGCATTCACTGTAGACGGTAACGTAAGATAAAGAAATACAAACTAATTATCCATGTCTTGCCAACGATGTGAAGCTGAGTTTAGATTTAATTCTTTTAAATCCGCCCGAATCCCTCCAAAGACTTCTCTGCTACATAATACTTTCATGATGTAAGACCGGCAATCCTGGCAAAGGCTTTATTTTAATCAGAAAATTCGGACTCGGTCTAATTAAGTTGGAGCAGGAACAGAGGTTTGTGTAACTAAACTGCCGTGAAACACTGCCAGTCGCAGTGCTGTGATCCTAATAGTTCATCACTGTAGCTTGGAAGTATTACAAGAGATCTTATCGTTTTAGTAAGAGAAGCTCCTAATTAGGTCTATTTGTGAAACTTTGAGACTCACTCAAATTAAAGGGCACCTTAGTCCCAACGTTGGCTTGTCTCACTCACAAGGCCAAACAGGGACATTTGTTTTTCTGCAATGATTGAAAGCAGCTTTGTTGGTACTGTGAGTTACATTTTTCTATTATGACAAAGACTAATGACTTATTTTAATCAACTGTCAATGGCCTGTGTTTTTAAAGGACTGGTTCTAATTTGTAAAATGTCTTATTAAAATACTCTAATAAGACCAATAACTCTTTCAGTGCCGATTGGAAGAATTAAAGTGATCGTTCCTCCTGTCTATTTGGTAAAACAATCCCCTTTTAATGTGACTGCACTGGAAAAGCTGATTTTTATGTTCCGTGTCCAAGTGGCTGCGATGGTCTGTGTTAAAAATGATAAACAGAAACTTTGTTATCTGCACGTTAGATGGGGTGTATGTGTGATACCACAAGGAGGACCCAAAAGGAAGAAACACTAGAGAGATACGGCACTGAAACAAGAGAACACCAGGGGTACGTACCAGGTTGTTAAATTGCATTTACATTTCCTTCACTTGCTGCTTGCTCACGTGTCTTATGCTCATGTCAACCTTCTACCTGTGAAAGTGCCCTGGAATTGCAGTCAAACCCGTAACTTACTACTCGTGAACTCGTACCAGATTGCAGTTACACACACATAAACAAAAATGGCGACCCCTGTTGACGCTGTACATACGACGTGATTGACAGAGAGAAATGGAAATAAATAGGCAACATAAAGTAATTCCACACGTTCAAAACAACACACATACGATGTGTATGACTACAGGTTGTGTTTATTAAATGAAGCCCAAAATACGACTAGAACTTGCTAGTATCAGCTAGTGCCTAGCTAACATCAATGGTAGGTAGCGTTAGCTAGTGTTAGCTAACGCTAGCTAGAAGGGTTTGTCGTGACTTTGCCTGGAACGCTACCAAGTCGTGAGTCGTGACTTGAAGTCATAATTTTATGGGTTAAAAACAGCATTAGTCCGGGGTAAGAGGGTACACTGGGCCCTAATGTGAGGAGGGCCCAAACACATGGTAGAATGAATAGCTCCGGTGATTAACAGTGAGAAATGGAAATAGACATAAATAGGCAACGTAAAGTAATTCCACACATTGTGCACATACAATGTGAACAATACACATACAATGTGCACTACTACAGGTTTTGTTCATTAAATGAAGCCCAAAATATGTTGCCGACTAGAAATCGCTAGGCCAAACATATGCTAGAATGAATAGCTGTGGATACCGGGGGCCATAGAGAATGCCTTTCTACAGGGACCAGAATTTTGTGCTTTGCCCCTTGCCGTGGACCGAGGACATATCAAGTAAGAGACTTGGGATCCACCTAAAGACTAATATACTGAAGGAAAGAAGGGTGGTAACGAATGACAGGTGACAGGAGGGCTGACGAGGAACAGGTGAAACACATCAGGGCGTGACAGACAATCACAAAGATGGGCAGACACACAAGGCAGGATGTAAAACAAGATATAAGACATGAGAATAACCCAGAAAATAAGACAGGAAACTAAACTAAAAGCAGGATAATGACAGTACTTGTGGACTGAATGCACTGACAATTGTGTAAACATGAATATGTATGCAGACAATCTATGCATAAAGAGAAGTGCATCTGCATCTGTTTTTGGATTATTTCTGTCCATTAAAGGTCCCATTTGTAATCCCATTTTTTTTTTTTATTATTATTAAAAATCAGGTTAAGATGCTATTAAAAAAAGTCTCAATCCACAGAAACATGCACAAATCCTGTATTCAGAAACTGTGTTACAACTATATAACTAACTAACTAACTATATATAGGTAGAAAGTGCAGCTAAAGTGCTGTTACAATCATTCCCCGACTGCAATGACGGTGCAGAGACCCAGAGAGCGCAGATGCGGGAGACACGGAAACACTGACCAATCAGAGCAGGAGGGGGGGAGGGGCTTAAAGAGACAGACACTAAACGCCATAACGTAGCGTTTGAGACAGACGGTTAATACAGGTGTATTCAGACAGACAGTAAGACAGTACTCAACATTAAGAACATTAATAAAGCAGTAATATACTGTATATAAAGAAAAATTTAAGATGGAGTGGAGTATTGGCGTCCTGAGTAGAGAGTGAAGTCCCTCTGTGTGTGTTGCAATGCAAGGCAAGGCAAGGCAGCTTTATTTGTAGAGCACATTTCAGCAACAGGGCAATTCAAAGTGCATCACACAAAATCAGTTAAGAAACAAGAGTTAACAGTTAAAAATAAAAACAGATGAAACACAAGAATAAAAGTTACAGTGCAGTCTAAGAAATTAAACATTAAAGAAATGAGCATCATTTAAAGAAAGGCAACATCAAAAAGAAAGGTCTTCAGCATTGATTTAAAAGAACTGAGAGTAGCAGCAGACCTGCAGGTTTCTGGGAGTTTGTTCCAGAGATGAGGAGCATAGAAACTGAACGCTGCCCCCCCTGTTTAGTTCTGAATCTGGGGACAGAAAGTAGACCTGTCCCAGATGACCCGAGAGGTCTGGGGGGGTCATTGTGTTGTAGCAGATCAGAAATGTATTTTGGCCCTAAACCGTTTAGTGATTTATAAACCAAGCTGCTCTGTTCTTTGTTTTGGTAGCAGGTCAGGCTGCACGTGCATGTGAGTGCCTTTGTGTGTTGATGCCAGCAGCCAAGAGACGGGAAAAAGTGCTGGTATTATACGAGTTGAAGAACGGTCTGTGAGAACCATGTAGAGGCAATCTCATCCCACTTTTTTCTGTATTTTGAATACAGCCCCTTTAAAGCATGTACAAATGTTATGGTAGAAACCCATAATCAAAACGTGAACCTGAAAATGAGCATAGTTTGGGACCTTGAAGAAGAAGGGAACTACAATCTACAATCTTACTTCTACTAAGAATGAATTCCACAGTTCTACTGAAGCTAATGCAGGGCTTCTGCAGGAGAATCCAATCCCTCCCTGGACGGCCTTACAGGGTTTCCCTTCAGGGATCAATAAAGTATTTCTGATTCTGATTCTACGGCTGAGTGATACTTCCTGGTAGTCACATGCAGGATTGTTGCCAGAGACAAAAGAACATCCGTGTTGTGTCAAAATCTGTTTCCCCATTGATTGGGATTTACCTTGACAAAACCTACAAACCCCTACAAATGAACTTTGCCTAACCTTGACAGAACCTAAGACCTAACCCCAGAGCTATAGGAAACATATGGGGAAACACTATTCAAAGGGGGGAACTGGCTTCGACATGAGACCAGCAATAAAGCCTTAAGACCAGCTATAGCTGACCTGTTGAATACATTTTTGCACAGAAGAAAGGAAGGAAGTTAGGACTATTCAGGGTTTCTTTTACAAGCACATTGACAATGGTCATAAAAAGGTGATTGGGAACCCACTTAATGTTATGAACTTATAACAATATACTATACTTTGCTATTACTGTACTAAACAGTATTTTTTTTTCTCGTTACCTTAGTAGTGCAGACATTTGGTCCCAGTTCAGACCAAAGATGAGCGAAGAGACAAATTGAAACTACTTGCAATGCGCTGGTCTTTCTGAAACCTGCCCGTTTACACCTATGCACAAGAGGGGACTGTAACAGACAGAATTATAACTAAAGTGCTTAGTAATGCCACAAGGTGGTGCCTGCCTCTGTTATTATTGTGATGTACTAGAGTGCCGACACATTCTCACTCCCAGCGCGTCAAAAAGAGACGCTTGGTCAGGTTTCTTTGTTACTGATGCAAAAAGTCTCCTTTCAGCCAGACGCAGTCCTTTGGCGTCATTTTTAGATGCGCTTGGTCGCGACTCTTGGTGTCAAATTTTGACGCTCTAGATCAGGCCTCCGGCCTCACTTTTTGACACTGGGTCGAGACGTGCGGTTAACAGAGCTGCGGTACAAGAACGGGACAGTTAGTTAGGTTTAGGAAAAGATTGCGGGTGGGGTTCCGAAATGTCCGTTTCAGTGACACGTGGGACATTTTGGTGCCTAGACTTAACTGTCGTCACTTCAAGACACTCGCTTTTTCTCTGCTTAACCCAACTACCAACTGTTGCTTGGATTTTATCATTCTATCGCACTATAAACTGCTCACGCAGCGCTGTACTTGATAAAAATACTTTTATTTTAGGTTTATGATCTATTGGTAAAGTAGCATTGATAACTTTTGGAGGGGGGTTCATTTTGTCCCCACCGGGGATAACAATAATTTAGCAGATTCAGGGATATATAGACCAGAAAGGGGGAAATCCCATGCATCCCCCTCGGCAAATCGCACCCTGGCTACACCATTCAAGACTGTGTATCGTATCCATAGCAACAATTCTCTTTACTTCCATTCTATCATCTTTGTAGGGTCTTAAAAAATTAATTAGGACATAGTAGGCTAAGATAAGGCAATTCTAGTAGCGATGGACCTAAAGCTTTGTTTCTCTGATTCGCTGCTCTGTTCTAACACTCACTTTCACGTTCACTGTCTAGCTCGCTTGACCACCGCTGCTCTCTCTCCACCTTTCTTTTCCTCACACACCAAAACCATTTAGACCAGCTGACAGTTTGTAACGGGCCTGGCCGGCTGACTTTGTTTTGCTATGAGCTGATTGGCTGATTGACAGTTGACGTGCCTTACGTTCTGAAGGCAGCCACTGGCGACTCGAGAGATTCTGAGTCACAGGTGACACAATCCTCTGAGTTGACCAGAGACTTTTCCCTGCAATGAAAAGATCTTGGGCGGGGTTATGAAATGTACATTTCAGTGACCCGCGGCGCAAGAACGGGACACAAATCCTGGTCTAAAACGGTTTTGTCTGGCCATGAATCTTTGGTCTGTACTGGGTCTAAAACAGTCAAAAAATATTGGTAAACAGGAGCAACATCATACTCTGCTTCTGACTGGCTAGTAGTCCTTACCTAGTTACTGTCAGGGCACGCCCTCATACTTTGCTTCTGACTGGCTAGTAGTCCTTACCTAGTTACTGTCAGGGCATGCCCTCATACTTTGCTTCTGACTGGCTAGTAGTCCTTACCTAGTTACTGTCAGGGCATGCCCTCATACTTTGCTTCTGACTGGCTAGTAATCCTTACCTAGTTACTGTCAGGGCATGCCCTCATACTTTGCTTCTGACTGGCTAGTAGTCCTACTGTCAGGGCACGCCCTCATACTGTGCTTCTGACTGGCTAGTAGTCCTTATCTAGTTACTGTCAGGGCATGCCCTCATACTTTGCTTCTGACTGGCTAGTAGTCCTTACCTAGGTACTGAAAATGTGAGACTCCCAACAAAGATGGAACAGAAGTGAGATGTCTCACTCTGTAGCTAAACCAGAGAGCTCAACACACAGAGTGAAAAGAGGAGCTGCAGCAATGTGTCGTACAACAAAAATATGGTGTTTTTTGAAAATTAAATCAATCTATTCTAGTACAACATCTAAATACAACCTCAAAATGAGCATACTATGAGCATTTTAAGTACAATATGGGAATGACAATGTTTAGGGAAGTGTATATCATAAACTGAGCCCAATATCCTGCTAAGATTATACTGTCTTTGTGATATAAAAAGGTCAAACTTACAGTAGATGCTACACAGCTACAGTATGCAGTCCTTGTATTTCTGTAAGACATAATGTAGCTTTATAGTGCAGGAGTCAAAATACAGTTTCAGCAAAGTAAAAGTCTATAAAGTGCAACATGAATATCATGTCAGTGCTCTACTAAACAGTTCACTGGAGACAACTAAATGATATCCATACACATAAGTCTAGCGTCACTGAAATTCTCAACCAATGCACTTTTAAGGGAATACTGTTGATATCTAGCGTGAAGTCACCCAGCTGCTCGTGTCATCACTACAACCAGCCTGGATAAGGCTTTAATCAACCAATGTTCCACTCCTCATCCCGATACGTTCATCTGCCAGAGAAAAGTCAGACCAATTGCTATGTGACTCTTCGGAGACTTGTTAATTTTGTTTCGACGGAAAGGAACCAGGTTGTTGTCAAGACATTTCAGCTTCTGCAAAAGTAATTCAAACACAGGGTTACACAGGGGGCTGCAGATATCCCCAGCAACCGTTGACAACATACATAGTGGAAAAGGAAATACATATTGTAATGCCAGATTAATGGCTTATGATTAGCTAGTCAATTATCAACACAAACAGCCAGCGAGTCCTGAATGGGAGCTGGTGCCACCGTGACCTCCTGTTTACGGGGGGCTGCTTCCTCTGCTTCTATAGCAACCAGTAAGCAAAGCTATCTCTCGTTTCAGAGCTCCATTGTTTTCTTTCCCTTTTTAATCGAGAGACCTTGTGTGCCCTGCTCAATATGTTTTAAAATAACACTTCCAATGCCAGGCGAATTATGAAGCAGTTATTTGTCTTGCCTGTCTGCATTGCTAAAGTTAAACTGCAAACCACATACAGTGGATTTCAAATACCATCATACATGTGTGTATTCAATTACTATACATCGGACCATTCCCCTTCCTTAATTGAATCATACGTCGTGATCTCAGATACGTTTGTGCCTTTAGCTGTCTCACTGCTGAAATAATTATTATAATTATTATGTTTCTCTGCTCAGCTGCTGGAAGGACAGTTTGAATGGAAACCACCTGTGTTTGTCTGACATTCCTTTTGCTCAACGATGCACCGTGCGCTTGGTTTGTGACCGGATTGCCTCGCGCTGTAAGAGATTGTTTTGTCTGTTTATGAAATTATGAAACTGTTAAACAGTCGCTCACACTGCTCGTTTCCCAGTGATGTAAGCATCTCCCTCGTCTCCGCTCATCGAGAGTCCGGCAGCTTCCTCCTGCGTAATATAGCGAGAGAAGATCTGTTGCACATGTGTACGCTGTGAACATGTCTACATCTAATTAGCAAGGAAGTTATTTTTTTTTTAAATGATTGATTGTTTATTTTTAGCTGTCACAAGTGATAGACCACAATGCATTTTTTTTTTTGCCCTATAAGCTGAGAAGAAAAATATAAAAGGTGGATGTAATCATCCAAGAGGGAAAAAATGAATAAAATTTATAGATTTATAACATGCATGTCCTAACCCACATTAACCATCATGTTGTCCTCAGGTCAAATTGACCCGTTTTCCTATATCAATGTTCTTTATAACTACCCAAAATAACATGATTGATTCCACACAACGCTCTTTGACAAGTACAAATCTCTATTTTCATTAATTTTTGGGGCGTCTTATTCAATTTTATAGCATTGGATAAAAAATTAAATTGAAGTGTTTTTGAAATAGTATTGAGTAAAAGTTGACATATTCCAGTCTGTGATTATCCATCAACATCCATTCCTTTAATTTTAGTCTCAATAATTCCTAATTTCTGCTTTTCTAACTCAAACATTAGGTATAATTTCCTCTGAATGAGGTTTATTGACCATAAATTCCAAAAATAACTGTAAAACTAAAGTTAAAAAGTTAGTGTTAACTAGTGTTAAATGTAAAAAAAAAGTGACAAACATTGAAAAAAGTGTTGAAAAAGGGACAAAAACGTAAGAAAACGTTAAAAATATTGATAAAAAGCATCAACAACAGTGTTGATTTTCAATTTTGACGGGAAGACAACACAAGGGTTAAAAACTCGGTCAGTTGGATTCCAAATCTTTGACTGCTGTGCAACTAAGAGACCTTGCTCCGATGACGTCGGGGGTCTAATGAAATTACAAAGGATCAACAATTTGCTGATAAAGGGTGGTGCCATGTTGTGTAAGGCCTGTTAGGTAATGAGAAGGATTTGAAGTTCACTACTGAAACTGATTGGAGGCCAGAGCGGTGAAGCCAGGACAGGAGTGCAATGGGATTGCTGTGGCGTCTTGGTAATCTCACTGTGGAAATTTGGAGTTGAGCTACAACCTTTTATGTTAGAAAAGAATACAGATTTTAAGAGAAACAGTTAAGAGAAAGAAAAAAGCGTGGATTTTTAGGCAATAGGTGTATTGTTTGGCCACACTAAGCGCAGTGGTACGCTTACTGTAAATAAAAGGTAGTTTACCGGCGAAGCTGCTGCCGGTATATTACTATTAATTTTTACAGGGGGGAACTGCCGATACTGCTTTTGGATTTTGATAAGTGAAATCAAAGCTTATTTCAATTGATTTAAAATTAGAATTGTGACACCTGTACTCAAACGTAGTGTGTTTTTTGAGATTATATAATAATATAATAAAAACTATGTACAAACAGGGCAATGCAACATTCCAGTTCTAGGAAATGGGTAGAAATGTTTATTCCAACAGAGTTTTGTAACTTCTGATTAGTTCTCTTAAAAATAATTTTATTTAAAAATACATTTTAAATACTTAAAAAAAAAACGCTATTTTTTAAGTCTAATTCACAGACTTACAGCAGGTCTACACAACACATTCTCACTCCCATCTCATAAAATACGGATGCTTGGTTGTCTCCTTTAGCGTCATGTAACACCTAAAAGGGAGTTTTTCGTCGTCACTGTCGCACTGTTGCTTGTTCTGGAGGGAACTGCTAGAATTGTTGGGTCCTTTTTGTGGTCTAGACCTACTCTATCTGTAAAGTGTCTCAAGATAACTCTTGTTATGAATTGATACCGTAAATAAAATTGAATTGAAAACATTTTTTGGGGGCATAAGCCTCGAAGTACATTTTCGCTTGCTCTACCACTGAGCCAACCTGGCCACAAGGTTGCATACATTTTAAATCTTACATGCAACAAGTCACTGTGATGGAATTGAATTTTCACAACAAGTAAAAATTATAAACTTTATAAAGGTAGAATTTATGGCAGAGCTGTTTTGAACTGCAATAGATTATACCCATGCACCTGATATAGTTGACACTGAGTGTATATCACTTGCATGCAAAGGGGAAGGGCCTGGACTAATGTTAGATTCCCAGAATTATTATCTCAGTCCGGCCCTGCAGCTATCACAGTGGGTGAAAGAACATAAACCTGGTTATTGCACGGCAGTAGTCTCTTCAGGAATAAGACAAGATGAAATAGAAGTTATGTGGCTGTGACTTGAGTTATATAAGTATGTGCATCGTTGCACCATTGTTCATATCACAGAGTAAAAGAATCTAACCACCTTTGGTTCCTACAATAGTTGTGCCGGTCCCTTGTCTCTATAATCATCATTGTTCTTTTCTTTTTTTACCAAGGTTCCAACTTGGTAGTCTGTAGTCTTTCGCTGCATCTCATAGCCCTTAAATGGCCTCCTCGAGTCCTCCACCTTCCTTTCCACCTTGAGGCTTGCTTTCCTCTGAAGCGTCACAAGAATTCATCAGCTGCATGGGCGGGAGTTAGTGACTCCTTCAGCTGCATGCTATCCAGGGAGGCTGCTCTCATGTATCCTCGCCTATAGCTCCCGATGAGCCCTCCTTGATGCTTGCCCCTCGGGGCAGAAATAAGAGCTTTTAGACGGCCCTCACAGAGGAGGGACAGAACAGCTTCCGGGTCAGCCAAGGACAGAGTGGGTGAGGAGCTGTCAGATAGGAGTTAAGAGATGCAGGCTCTATCTGAGAGAATGTAAACTTGGCCTGGCTGTAATTGGCGATTTTTGACCCTTTTTAGGGGGGCTCAAGTCCCCTGTTGGCCTTTCGGAGGGGGGTGTTCCAGACGCCCGTCTTTGGCTGAGTCTGTCCAATCTGTCAGAGGGAGAGCAGGAGACGATTGTGAAGTTTAACGTTGGTAGTCCCCAGAGAAGAAGTTGGTCATTTCATGGAGCAGATTAGAACCCACATTGAAACGTAAGCATTGTGTCACATTGGTCGTTAGGGTTAGCTGACGTTGTTGTTCAGTAGCTAGCTCAGAGATGATCGGCTAATGAAATTACTGATTTAGCAGGCTTTTTTTTGCAAGGCACAGTTCTGTGTCATTGTCTTCAGGGGCTGATCCCCCCTAAAGGTCTGATCCTAGAATCACTCCTGAATCTGTCCTCTCCAACACATCTGATATCAAACTGGTAAGGACACGTGCAACATCTATCAACTGCAACTCTACGTTACCTTCGGGACCAAGCAGTTGTATTCGTAAAGGGTTCTAAAGGGTTTGTGCCGATTTCAGGGTGAAAGTGTGCATTGGCAAATACTTTGTAACCTGACACGCCTTTAGAACCTTCTGACGAAGCATTGGTTAGTGCTAGGTAGGACAGCTATATTCAGACCCATAAAGTCTGGAGTGCGGATCTGTGGAATAATCCACCACCTCAAAGGCCTCGCTACCTCCAGCGCAATAACAGCCTGTCTCCAACCTTAAAAATAGCTGGAAACTGGAACTCTCATTATAATCATCCACCCCTGCAGTGGAAAACGTCTGACAGAAAGGGGGTTGTTTATGAACGAGGCACATGTGCCCTGCCAATATCTTTTAGTGAACGATTTCTGTCTTTTACATGGCTAAGTGCAGGATGGAAACTGAAAAGTATTAGACTCCTAAGTGGGGATGTGATTCTTTTGGTGACTTCTCTTCAGTATGAGTTTTTAAATTAGTAGTACATAGTAGTAGTACAATAGTACATTTTATTTAGATGCAGTATTAGAGTAGCGAAGGTTAACCCTTAGAACTCTGTGCCTACAGTGCTATTTTTGCTCTTTGTGATGTCATTTCTTGGTGTATCTTAAAATGCTTCATAACCCTAAAATCAGTACATCCTTATCAAAAAGGTATGTAAGTCAACTAACCATAATAAATAATGAGAGAATTGAAATACAGATTTTTTTTTTATTTATCAAAGTTTACTAAATGAACACACAAAACATGTTGTTCCAAATAAATGTAGAAACATGTAACACTCCAGAAGTCATTTGAACTCTGTACATGTTTTTAGTTTTTGAGATGTGCTCATTTTTATGAGCAGAGTGTAAATGTTTCATCTGCAATAGAATGGTGTCATGCGGTTTTTACCGGACGTCACGTAACGTCATCGCGAGCTGACAATGCAACAACACGGAAGAAAGAAGCCTTAGCTTTCTGCAAAAAAATGAAATGCTCCAGCTGTTAGTTTTTTTTATTATTATTTGAGATTGATTTAAATAGAATCATGTAAACAACAATCTCCCGCAGCTGCCGGCAGGAGGTCCGTTCTCTAAGGGATAAAGATGTGACAGACAATCTTTCGACTTCAGGCAGTATGTGTGTGTGTGTGTGTGTGTGTGTGTTTGTGTGTGTTGTCATTATTGGAATGACAGATCTCCCGTTGAAATCATGTAATTTCTCACTTCAAATAGCTCACAGTAGATCAGCCTTCACACTAAGCTCCTGGGAGCTGCTCTAATCGGCTCAACCTTCAAGGGTCAAAAACTAAAAGAGTGTGAGAGAGGTGGAACCCATACTGGGAGCAAGTGTGTGTAGGTGTGTGTGTGTGTGTGTGTGTGTGTGGGGGTTGATGAGAGCAGACAGAGTTCTACTAAATTCACACCAGCTGTAGTGATGTCAGCAGGCAGTGTGTCGAATATTCCGGCTCAGAAGCTCCGGCCAGGCTTGTGTGTAAATCTGTGTATTCAGGTGCGTTTTTTGTGAAGTCATCTCGAGCGAAGCGGCCAAACTCAGGGTCCGCAGGGAAGCTGGAGTTCCCGGGCCATAACCTTTCTTCTTCTACCATCCCAGTTCAGCCATAATTTCTCTCACTGTCTTAGCCTCTCTCTTGCTCTGTTTGACTTGCTATTCCTCCTGCAGGTTAAACTCTTTAGATCCCAGCCATGACCACGGGTACACATTTGATCTTGTGCATTCCCATAGTATCTGTGTGGAGGATGTGAACCTGGTTTATTTTGCTTTGTCTGACCACAACGCAGTGCTCTTTTAGGTTCCTCTCCTCCTAACTCTGACCCTAACACCGATTCGCTCCCTCCTCCTGAATATCAACTCAAATTTTGCTGCTCTTATTTTCCTCATTGTATGTGCCTTCTTATTTTTACTTTTTACTTTTTATATTGTTTACTTAAATGCTATGTTTGTCTGTGGACCAAATTGGTAAAATATGTCTTGTCTCTTCGATCTCTTTGTATGTCTTGACATGTGAAGAAATTGACAATAAAGCAGACTTTTGACTTTTTGACTTTTGATATTATCTTTCCCGCGGTTGCCAAGCTTTTCCTTAACTTGCAAGGCAACTCGATTCTCGCGATATCACGAAATCACCCGAGAATCGCAATATCACATATCACACAGAAATCCATCTTGTAAGGCTTCAAGTAATGGCTTTGTCCAAACAGCAGCAGGCCGAACCAATCAGCGTCCGGTGAGGAGCTACTGGCAGGGTGGGGGGGGGACAAAATACCTTCTGACCTTCTGAAATTTGTGATTCGTGACTTTGGGCTACATCAATAAAATGTACTTGAAATCTTGTCATGCCAGTGATATTCTAAAATATTCCCAATTCAACATAGTTTTTAACTTGAAGCATGTCAGTAAAAAGGCTGGATTTTCCAGTAAAAACAGAGGTAACTTTGGGTAACGGCACAATACATCTAGGATGTTGTCCCATATTAAAAATAAAAAGATCTTGTTTGGATGACAATCTAGTAGCTTGACCCGCTGCTCTGGTTAGTGCGGTTATTCGCACCATCTGTATCTAAAGAGGATAGGGTTTCATAGTGTATTTTCATTAACAATACAGAAGCTCAGTAGATCCATCCATGCTGATCTACACAGTGGGAGGCCTAGTTGAACTGTTTTGATTATTTTCTTGGTCTTTTTTTACATTTTTTATAGTTTAAATAGCAAATCCAGATACAGTACTTTTGGCCCTATCACACTGCACTGGGAAACTGCTGAAATCACAAAGACAAATCTCTTTGATTAATTTAGTCATAGGACAGGACAAGGAAATCATTTTGGAGACGGGATGTTTACATTACTAAAAAGTTTGTTACTCTAACCTTGTGAACTGAGGTGCAGGAGTCACACAAGACCAAATAGGTGTGTGTGTGTCTGTGTGTGTGTGTGTGTGTGTGTGTGTGTGTGTGTGTGTAAAGGTTGTGCACCAGTGTAATAGATGAAAAAAAGAAAATACCTCAGAGTATCGGGTTGCAGTCAATCTAATTAGAGGATTACTGTTGTGATAAGAATTGGAAAGCTTGTTTAGCTGTTCGTGTTCTAGTTTGACTTCAATTACACACTGGGTCCATATTGATGTAATGCAATATAATTACCTTGTAATTATACAGTTGAGGATGTTTAGTAATGTAATATGCCATTTTAAAACAGCAAGTTAGGGCCACAGTGTTAGAGGGAGCTCGGCGACTGCCAAAACCAAATGGTGAGTCTGAGATGTAATCTGCTTCTCCTTCTCTGCTTTAAACTATTCTGCTGCTTATATTACAACCAATGGAGAGTGGATTGGGGCTTGCTACTAGTAAATCAAATCAAACTGAAATTAAAATACAGTTGTGCTTAGGAATCAGTGTACACAATGTATCAATATTTTGATTTTTATATAGACTTTAGTGGCCCCCTAATACTGTATCTGAAGTCTCTTTTATATAGACCTTAGTGGTCCCCTAATACTGTATCTGAAGTCTCTTTTATATAGACCTTAGTGGTCCCCTAATACTGTATCTGAAGTCTCTTTTATATAGACCTTAGTGGTCCCCTAATACTGTATCTGAAGTCTCTTTTATATAGACCTTAGTGGTCCCCTAATACTGTATCTGAAGTCTCTTTTATATAGACCTTAGTGGTCCCCTAATACTGTATCTGAAGTCTCTTTTATATAGAGCTTAGTGGTCTCCTAATACTGTATCTGAAGTCTCTTTTATATAGAGCTTAGTGGTCTCCTAATACTGTATCTGAAGTCTCTTTTATATAGACCTTAGTGGTCCCCTAATACTGTATCTGAAGTCTTTTTCCCAAAACCTAGCCTTGGTGCAGAATTACAGCGACTAGAGCCAGTCCTACAATGAGCTTTCCTTGGTATGTGCCATTTCTGAGTCCGTATCTTTTGAGGAGGGTGGTGGTGGTGGTGGTGGTGGGGGGGGTGGTGGTGGGGGGAGGCAAGGTGGAGGGCGGGGGTGTGTATAAATTCAGTTGGACTTTAACAGCATGATGGGTCCTCCCAAATTTCCACTGTTGTAAAGGTACAAACAGCTTGCATCTCTAACGGTTTATAGCTAATGTTGTGTGGACTTATTTTAAAATGACATTACCATCCAACTATAATACATCGCATTCCCAATAACGTTTCCAGGGAAACATATTTCCCGGATAACACGTCCTCGTACCAGCACCAGATGCACATTGGGAAATGGTCACAGTGTTAAAGGTGCTGTAGGTAGGATTGAGAAGACCCAGATCAAAAAATTGAACATCGACCACTTCTCAGTCCTTCCCCCCTTTCGACTAAAGCCCAAAACAGTTTCCTAAGCCCCTCCCCTCACAAGGGAGAGCTGTGCCCTGGTCTGTCCCTTACCTGAGACTCTACACCTGACTGTCCCTGGTCTCCCTGGTCCTTACCTGAGACTCTACACCTGACTGTCCCTGGTCTACCTGGTCCTTACCTGAGACTCTACACCTGACTGTCCCTGGTCTACCCCTGGTCCTTACCTGAGACTCTACACCTGACTGTCCCTGGTCTACCTGGTCCTTACCTGAGACTCTACACCTGACTGTCCCTGGTCTACCTGGTCCTTACCTGAGACTCTACACCTGACTGTCCCTGGTCTACCCCTGGTCCTTACCTGAGACTCTACACCTGACTGTCCCTGGTCTACCTGGTCCTTACCTGAGACTCTACACCTGACTGTCCCTGGTCTACCTGGTCCTTACCTGAGACTCTACACCTGACTGTCCCTGGTCTACCTGGTCCTTACCTGAAAATGTTTCTAAACTTAAAAATCATGTTTGAGGATTTGTAATGTTTTACTACTTACACAGATATTTTAAGTATACATCATTATGTTATTTACAATATACAGCATGTTTTTATTGATATTTCTGGGGGGGGGGGCACCCTTAGATGGGTGGGGGCTCCCCCCCCCCCAACCCCCCTGGGATTTACGCCTATGTGTATGGAGGAAGGGGGAGGGGAGGACACTATGAAATGTGTGTGCTTCAGCAATGATTGCCAAGCAGTTAGACAGATTGTGTTAGATATTGTTACATCCAAAAAATGTTTTATCCACATATGGAAAATATGATAAATATGGGATGTTTCTTTCCTTAAACAGAAAGTAGGGAGTGTGGAAATTGCAGCAAGATGCAAGAGACAATTTGTCACGTTGAGCACACGAAAAACGTGGCTTGTTTATTCAACAGGAGAAAACCATTAAATACAGAATAAGGTGCTGAGCCTAATGCCAACCCCATAACGTCCCACGTCATCACGCATTCACAACATTTAAAGGGGCCGTGCTCCATGAACAGTTAACATTACCTGCGGTGACTCAAGGGCAGTAAATTACATGTCTAATCAAATGTGTGTGGAAAAACACTTAGCAACATGGTGAATTATGGATGTCACATTCACTACAGGAGATACTTTTGTTTTCATTCCTATTATCAATATGACCATCACAGGGTTAAAACCGCAAAACCAGGATCAGCAGGATCCTCAAACGCTCAGATGTTAAAATCCATTTTGGGGCTTTTGGAAACAATGATGTCATCCAGCAATTACACAGTGTCCATGTGACAGAACAACTCATCGTTTGACTTATTATGATAAGACTCAAAGGCCAGCCAGGGATGTCCTGTGTGAGCCGAGGTGTGTTTGGATACACTCACTCAGCCCATCCTGTGACGTATTTTCTCAATAGTCCTCTGTGGAGACAGGATGACAGAAAAAACATTATTCTTGTTCCTTATGACTCAAATCTCAGCTGAGATCAGGGTCAGATCTGCTGACCTACTGCACATAATCTCACATGTTTGACAGGAGATAGAATAGATACCAACAGGGTCTTTTCAAATAGGATGTAGAGATGGGTTCATGGTAATCTTCAGCAGTGGACAAAGTATTCACATCCTATACTTAAGTAAAAGTACTTACGTATATCAAATTGTAAAAATACTCTGCATTGAAAATGTTAAGTAAAAGTATATAAGTATCATCAAAAAAATTTACTTAAATATTCAAAGTAAAAGTACTCAATACAGAACTCTCTACCCATTGTAGAAAGAGTACAGGATCCAACCAGCTGTGTGTTTAATGGTCTCATCATCTCAGCTGGACCTGTAGGCCGTTATACTGTTGCTAGGTTACTTTATAATAAAACATCAGATATTATACACTACATGTGTTTGGTGTGCAGGACCCTTAATGTGGAAAGTAACTAGTAACTAAAGTAACTTGTAACTAAAGCTGTCAGATTAATGTAGAGGAGTAATTAAAGTAACTAGTAACTAAAATAACTAGTAACTAAAGCTGTCAGATGAATGTAGTGGAGAAACTAAAGTAACTAGTAACTAAAGTAACTAGTAACTAAAGCTGTCAGATGAATGTAGAGGAGAAACTAAAGTAACTAGTAACTAAAGTAACTAGTAACTAAAGCTGACAGATGAATGAATGTATATATATATATATATATATATATATATATATATATATATATATATATATATATATAAATATATATATATATATATATATGTGAATGTGAATAGCGGAGTACAAAGTAGAATATTTGTCTCTGAAAGTGTCATGAAAAGACAAGACTCAAGTAAAGTACAAGTACCCACATTTGTAAATTAGTACAGTCCTTGAATAAATGTACTTAGTTACATTCCACCACTGGTAATCTTAACAGTATATGCATATTGGCAATAGATTTGGCTACATGATCACATCTGAGCTGGGGGGGGGTTTGGAGATGAGTACTGGGTCAAGACATCCCTGATTTTCCTGGGAAATCTTCACCAAAATCGACTCACCCGTGGGAACCTGGGATTTATAGTATGCATGTTCTTGTGAAAAAGCTTCTCCAAACCGCCAATTAATTGCCAGCTCAACCCTGAAATGCCCAATTATTAGCATAATTTAATTGTGTTTATGTTTTTCTGTTTCTTTGAATTACTTCATTCATGCTGAAATGGCAGTTTAGAGTTCAGCTGTGTGGGAAAACTGTTTATCAAAACAAAATCTCTGAATTAAAATGATAGTAATAGTAGTAGATTAGGGCCATTATGAAAAACATGTCTGAATTCAGATTTTATTTCTAACAATTCTGACTTTAAACTCAAATACATATGTCACAGTTGGCCCTAATCGTCTTCCATACTCTATCCCCAAATCAGTGCAGAGTGGCATTCACCAACGCTCCTGGGTCTCCTTTTGCTGCCACAGCTTGCAGTGATAACTTCAGGTATTACCATAGACTGTATATACAGTATATATATATTGTAATATTAACGGTCTATGGGTATTACTAATCACTTTGTTGCTTCAGATTGTTCTTTCCAGATTTGTAGTCACTGAGTCTGGTTGTTTAATCTTTCCTAAACCCCACATCCCACTTTGAAGAAACATTAGCATGAAGCCTTATTGACAGCAGTGATGTTTGGCACATATTCAGACTTTCATAAGTAGAGTAAGATTAGCCGGTTCAAACAGTCAAGCATAAAACTATTCGAACACGTTATTTAATTCATAGACAACATCACATCGTGATCATTTTTGTGGCTTGTCTCAGTTTCTTAGCTAGCATCTGAACAAAAAGTAACATACTGTATAGCACCGCTAAGCTGACTGCTAAAAGCTAATGATTTGGATAGTCAGTCAGTTCAGATCCACTTTAATTAAGGGGAAACCCCGTTAACGTAACGGTGTCAGTCCTTTCCCTCACATTGAAAAACATCATGAATTCACTTCCACATGGGCATGTGTGTGAGTGTGTGTGTGACTGAGTGTCAGTGTGTCTGTGTGTCAGTGTGTGTGTGTCAGTGTGACTGTCAGTGTGTCTGTGTGTGTGCGTGCGTGCGTGTATGTGTGTGTGTGTGTCAGTGTCTGTGTGTATGTGTGTGAGTGTCAGTGTGTGTGTGTGTGTGAGTGTCAGGGTGTGTGTGAGAGTGTGTGTGTGTGTGTGTGTGTGTGTGTCAGTGTGTGTGTGTGTGTGTGTGTGTGTGTGTGTGTGTGTGTGTGTGTGTGTGTGTGTGTGTGTGTGTGTGTGTGTGTATGTGTGTGTGTGCATTAATGTTTACAGAAGGACATGTCAGTCTCAGGCTTCAGAGGCCCGTTCAATATATGTTAAAGCAAAAGGATAAGAGGTCACGCTAACCCCCAAGAGGCATATCTGCGTACATGCCTGGCGAGCTCTGCGGTGTGGAAACCTCGCCGCCACCGTGGCTCCTTGGCACAACCTCTACATTCTTCTCTTGACCATCACCCTTTGATTCCTACGAGGCACTGCCCTTAAACACTATACTGCTGTCCATCTTCCCGGTTTACTGACTGACATTCCTGCATGGTTTCCACCCTCCGCCCTATGGTCAAAAGCAACATCCTTTTGCCAGTCCTTGAGTTGAGTGACTCTCCCCGGTGGTTATGAGGCAAGTTTATCTGCGCTGGCACTGCAGCCAGCAATGCCAGCGTCCATGTTACTGCTGGTGTTATATTTACATTGTCTCCAGACAGTGCCTTTAAACATTATCAAAGCCCTTTTTTTTATTTTTTTTAAATTGGGTGTGTTGAGTTACAACTGATGTAACAGGGAGACGGCGCAACTGTGCTGGCGTAGGGATTAGCTTGCACAAAGGATGAACCCTTTTACAGTTTTACACACTGTTATCACACCCACACATCTTTTCTGGGATTGGAAAAAAAAAATCTGTCTGCTTTCTTATTCAAGGCTATAAAAACAAACCAGCTGACATGTTGCCAAAGAAAATTCATACATGTCACTAATTGTCAAGAAAAGCTGGCTGCTGGACACATCTACTTAATACAGACAGTATCCAAAACAAACACTGCCACTGCTGACATGGAGATATGAGCTGTCTGCACTGGAGTGCCAACCTGACAAATACCCCTACCCCTGCTTTATAAGGCCAAGCTTAAATTCCTTCTTCTTCTCTGCTCTTTTAATGCATAGCTCACTCCTCATGTCCAAATGTAGTTTTTGTTGCACCCCTTAATGTAATATTATAAAGTAATCCTTCACCCAGCCCATTTCAGCCCTGCCTCTCCAGCCTTTTTTTACATTTATTATTTCAAGTGCCTCATATCTCACACACACTACTGGTCTAAAGTTTGGGGTCACTTAGTACAAATTTCCATACCAGTCCATTATAGAAAGAATACCAGCTGATCTAAGTGGGGGGGGGCTGATCTTTAATGCAATATCTGCATTTCCCATTATCAGCAGTCATTCATCCAATGTCCCAAAAGCTCATTGTGTTCACTAATCTGACATCATTTTAAAAAACTAACTGAGAAAACATTGAAGAACCAATTATGAGCAACTATGTAAGCACATAATGTAATCTGCTGCCCCGGTTAAAAAAGCAACAATGCAACTGATCTCAGCTGGTATTCTGTCTATAATTTTATTTATAAGTTATACACTTTATTGAGTATAAATTAGGGAAATTACAATTTATTACACACAGGCCTGAAATACACACACACGGCCAGGTCCTATACATGCACCAATGATGTCAGAGTGAATCTCTCCAGCTACCAGTCCATCACCATACTTTGGTCTATATGAGGACTTGAACCTACAGACTGCGTTACTGCCAACCTATGCACGTGGAATGGAGTGCAATGGAAATTTCTAAGTAACCCCAAACGTTTGACCGGTAGTGTGTGCATCTCCATTGGCTATATTGCAATCCCTCTTACTCACACAAATCCTTCAGTGGTTGCACTGATCAGGGACCAGATAAAACTACAACAGCTCAATCATGTGTTGAAATAGCTGGAGATGCTTTTTCCTGTCCCTTTAATGAGTCAGGAAGAATAAAGGCTTAACTTAGTGTCACTTTAGGGGCTGCTATCACTGAGGAAAGACTTTGTAAGTGTATACTTTCACAGAGTGCTTACTGACGTAGCTACTGGAGCAAATATTACGTATGGAGAGACGGATGTTTTTACACCTTTTCAAACACTCATTTGCATAATGTGACGTCAATAAGTTGCATAAAGCTTAGTGATTGTGTAAGCAAGGTAGATAGAAAAAAAAGGTAGATAGAAATAAATAAAAATCTTTAGCCAAATAATTACAACTTCAAAACAGGAATTTATTTTACTCTATAATTATTACTTAGGTAGCCTATCTTTGCCTATCCACAAATGGTACAAAGCAGCAATAGTGGGTATTTTGGCCATATTGATGAGGTAAGGATATGTTTTTGGTGCAGTAGTGCAGCGGAACACAAATGATCCCAATCTGATCAAACTCACGCGATAAAAACAATGTGAAGCGGTGTGAATATGTCATTACAGGGAGAAACCTGGGGAGGAAACTGGCATTTTGGGAGAAACCCCTCGCCTGAGGGCTCACCCGGATTTTCCACTGGGTGCAGTTTTGTTCACGCACCACACTACCCCGGGAACATCTCAGAAGCAAAGCATCTCGCGTCTAGATTTGATTGTCTCTACATAAGACAAGCACTCCTGCAGTTAAACTACATGCCTCTCCCCTTTCTGCCGGCCCGCACACGGGGAGGGGAGGGGCTGCTCCTCACAAAACCGATTCAGAGAGAGGTGAGTGTTTTGGTGGCCACAGGAGAAAAATACCTTGTGTGCTCGCTGGACTTTCTGTAGAAAAGTCGCCAGATTTATATCTATTCGATTTTGTGAAGAAAAAAATCGTGAAGGGGGTCTGAAAAGTTGTTAAATCTAGTGACAAAGTCGCTAAGTTGGTAACACTGTTTTCATGGAGATAGATGCTTTGTGCATGAGGGAGGGGCTGTGTATGTGTGTGTGTGTGTGTGTGTGTGTGTGTAGAGTGACAGAGAGTCAGAGGAGAGCAGGGAAAAGAAATACAGCTGAACGAATGCGTGTTTTAAATAGCGTTAAAAAAAGATGCAATGTGAGCAGGCGTGTTGATTGTGTGGCGCACAAATATAACACAAGTATAAATTAGTCTGTGTGTGGGAAACACTGGGGTGTGTCGGTCCAGCTGACGGAGCTCTCCTTCCATAGTGCAAAACAACACCTGTCACAAAAGGAAAAGTTGTGGAGCGTTGTCTCTAAAACAACGTTCCCGTCCTCTTCGAGGACTCATTGGGACGTATTAGCGTTCTACAATACAAAAGATATTATATTTAGTCAACTGCATCCCAGACCACCTCGGCAAGTAGTTTGAGTGATTGGATCACAATGCATCTTGGTGCTGGTTTACACTTCTGAATGGCCAAGACTCATTTTAAAACCAAGTGTAAGCAGGTCAGTGATTGATAGCGACCAATCCCGAGTCGATCGGGTCACTTTCACTTACTATGTCTGTCTATCTTCCTTTGTCTCTTCCTGTACTGTCGAACAGTGTGACAGTTACTGAGGCGTCGTATCGCTCTCGTTTGGTTGAGGGCTAACTCCTTTTATACCTTCCCCTCAGTAACCCCCGCTCCTACTATGCCCGCTTCTGCCGTATAATAACACCTGTTACTATCAGCGGGGCGGATGGTTAGGCCTATATTAAAAGGAGTTACTTTGATACTTCCCTGATTGAATAAATGCTAGATTTTCGATCCACACACAGTGATTCGCTAATTTAACACTTTAAAATTAATTAGTAATTATTATTTCTAGTAATAATCAGTTTTGTTTCTTTTTACTAGAGACACACACACCCTTGCTAAATTTAAAGGGCCCCCGCCCGGATCAGGAAGACCGGAGACGAGGCAAGAGGCCTTTTCAGATTTTTACCCCAGACGTCCCCCACTAACGGGCTCTTCTCCCCCTGTATATTTTAAGCACTGCCCGAGGGGATCTTTACAACCAATGATTTTTCTTTAGTACTCACGGTCAGGAACCGGTCCTCCCAGGGTCACCGGAGGTCCCCTCCTTCTCAAGGACGCCCGCTAGCCTTCGTTGGTCGCCGGTCCGAGAGAGGCTAAGCGCTCGGTGGCTCTGACCGGCAGAGCGGATGGGGAAATGCCCCCCACTAGGAGATAACAGGAGGTCTGACTGTCGATGTCGATCCCCGCCGGGCTGCAACTCGCCCAGGTGGTTAAAGAGGAGTCTTAACTGCCCTCACGGGAGGGAACTTCTGCCCTTGGAAAGCCGAGGTGTGGGAGAGAGATATTAAATGACTAAAATCAAGGAATACAAGTATTTTGGTCCCCTAGCTCACAACAAGCTCAGGTGGTTTTATTCTTTAATGAATAATCAAAAAAAACAAGTACAAAATACAGAAATAATCCCTTCCCTTTCTGCCCTAAAAGCAAAGAGTATCAAAACCAGAGACTAGAAAAAACCCGATAAGTGGGTATGCTTGCGCTGAAGAGAGAGGCCACATCAACTCATATATTTATGTCCTTCTGGACAACAGGGTATTTCCACCACTACGTAATCATGCAGGTGGCCGCTGCAGTGGACAGGTTCAGACCAGTTCCACTGTACAGTAAGTGTGACCCTTAGCACACTTAAAAATGTGCCAAAGGTCACACCCAACGAATATTATAACGTTTCAACTGTTTATAATATTTAGTTCATACTTTCATCAAGACAATATATATCATGGGTTACATAGCACACTTTAAGCAGTATATATATATATATATTTTAGCTGTGAGTTATATTTCAAACAAACACATTTATATTTAGCTTTTAGCTTTGTGTTTCTTGGGTTTTCAACTGAACCTCCGTTCAACAGTACTGTAACTAAAGTGGTCTGGTTCCCGATTACCTAAGTAGATATTTAAAAATGAGTTTATGTCTGTCTCGTCTGTCTAGGCATTACAGTCTCAATACTCAGTGAAATCCCGGTTCAGTCTTGGAGAATCACTGTCAGCGTGAGCAGAGAGATTGCACCCCAGATCTCCGTTGATCGATACACACTGGTGGAACACCAGCACAGAGACTTTCAGAACAACCTGACTTAACCCATCGCCAAGCAGCACATCAGGGGTTATTAAGGGTCTAGTCTCACATTGCCAGACCTCCTACTACCTACCTACTCCTTTAAATCAATTACAATCGTCCAAGTGCCACATTGGGAAGGAACTTGTTTTGGTTCAACATGTTCATGTTCAAAAGTTGTTCAAGTCGTGCAACAGAAAACTCAGATTGGACAGATAGTCTAGCTAGCTGTCTGGATTTACCCTGCAGAGATCTGAGGACCAGGTAACCATAGTCCTCAGAAATCCACCAGAGTTTAAAATAACAACACAGAGCAAAATAACGGACATCCGGTTGAAAGAAGGGACATCCGGCGGCAATGGAGCAATCCCAGAAGTGGATTGTTGTGGATATAGACTATTATGGATCCTACTGCAGTTTTAGGCAAGACCCGCCCTCAGCATTCACTGGCTACAACTGGCCAGGAGGCCATGCTTACACATGGTAACAGAACCTGATTTGTTCAGGTCCAATACTAACCTTACCCTCTCAAGGTAAATGTATAGGTACTGAGCATGTGTGTGAAAATTGTAATTTCCCCTTGCGGGACTAATAAAGTATACATTATTATTATTATTATTATTATTATTAACTGCCCAACCTCAACCAATAATCGGTTTCGTAGGGCGGGTCCTGCCTTGAATTGCATTTGGATCCATAATAGGAGGGAGAACCCATGCAGTCATCCACATCTTCCAACATCTCATTAATGTGTTAAGTGTCAGTGATATGAAAATGGCGATCGCCTGAAGCCAAATGAAGTTGCACTGCTAACATGCATTTGCTCTTTCACCAGACAGGCAGGGGCATGCCTTTTTAATCTACGCAGCTTCCAAGACTCCAATGTCAGTTCCAAAAAATAAACCAGAGCAAGCAGGGGCCACGTGACAAATCCTCTAGCTTAATAGAAGATGGTGTCAGTGTGTAGACAGCAAAGAGCCCGCTCAACTTTTTTATTTTATTTTTATTTTTTTAAATCTGTCGAAGTAGAAGTTGGAGGGATTCTGGTGTCTCCTTTCTGTTAAGCACTTTACTCGCTCAACCTCACGTCTCGATTCTTGCTGCAGCGGAGACCTTCAGCTGTTGAGATGTGTTTCATTTGCCCGGAGTGGAAACCAAAACAAAACCAGCAGCACGTGCTGAGGCTCACACACAAAACAGCCGTTTCCATGGTTACACGTGTATAATATTATAAATCAAAAGTTGGTGCTGCTGACATTACTCCACCAATCATGGGCTTTGAATAGCACATGCATAAATATTTACCGTTTCCCTGTCACCCATCGCAACCCTAACGGGGATAAACGTCTCACAAATGGATAAAAATTGTGTTTGCCGACATATTATTCTACAGTTTCGATACATGCTACAACTTGCTAAGGAATGTCAACAAAGCAAATACATTCAATTACATATTTTTTGGGAAATGTACAGACAAAACCCTAACCCTAGACATGTATCAGAGCAACCCCTGCAGTCATCTCAGACACAGGCTAAAGACAACAAACTCTTCTAATTTCTTCTGTTGGAGAGAAAAGTCACAGCAAATAAACCACAGTAAAGACTTGACGAAATGTTATAGGCAGCCACAGAGTGAAGAGAAAAAAAACACCTATTACTCAGAGGCAGTGACTTTGCACTTCATTCAAGAACTACATGTGCTACCAAGTGTTTATGAGTCCCAGTGAGTGGCGGACAAGGGCACAACAAAAGGGAGCCGACTGCTTTAATAGGTGTGTGCTGGGGTAGACGGGTAGACCAGTAATAAGTCTAAGACTGGCCAGTGTGTCGTGTTGAAAAGTGGACTGGCAGCACTAAAAGGGCAAACCAGTGAATACTGTATAAGCATCAAACAGATTCACTTTCCTACCTGCAGAGACAGAAATCGCACATTAAATACATAACTAAATGTCACCACTTTCAGGGATGTGGGGATTTTTAACGGTTTTTAACAGCACTTCCTGACACTGTGTCGCAAAAGCCGATCACGGTTTAGATTCTCCTGATGTCCTGACGTTGTTGTATAAAAAATGGAGGAACAAGTAACTGGAGTTGTCTGTGGGCACCCAGTAGCCTGGCTCCGCCCTATACAGTACGTACTACCTCTCAATTTTCATTTCCCTTCAGGACTACGTCTAGGTTAGCAGTATATTCTTGGGTTTTCCCCGGTCAAATCTTTGGCGAACCAATCAGCAAACAGAGGGAGTGGCTGAGAACGACGGCGTGGAGGTTGTGCGACAGCACTGTAGTTCCGTAATGGCGGCAGAGAAAGATGCAAAGAAAGTCATTCGGTCCGTTGTGGCAACACTGCAGAATATCCAGAAGTTAAAGCCTGAGCAAGAACGATCTTTGCTGAGTTCTGTTGGCGGCCATGATGTTGTGGCCCTCCTCCCCACGGGATTTGGGATAAGTTAGATTTTCCAGCTCGCTCTGTTCGTGGTGAAGGAGTTGGCTAAGGCTAACGCTACCGATGCTAAGCCGATGTCACGGCCAAACATTAGTGATTGGTTATGGCAGATCCAGAGTGGCTCTGGACAGATCCTTCAACAGAGTACCCGCCTTCAAGGAAGTTAACACTTGTCAATATAGAGTAGGTAGGACCGTTGTCGTTGTCCTTCTGTTTTTCCACCTCCAAGATTAATCTCTATATATTTACTTTTGATAAATTGACTGGATGTGTTACTTCTTGCCCCACGCCTCGCGTGAAAATAGACTTGATGTGTATCTTTAGCAAGGCATAGCGGAGACCTATTTCACGCGCGTGCATGGTGAAAAGTAGGAGTGAAGGGACCTCCTGGTGCTTCAGGCGGTCCTGAAAGTCCACCTTGGTGAACCATCACCATACTGCACAGCATCTGAGGAAAAGACACAACGTACAAAAACGTGTTCCGTACAAGCAAATTCTTGTGGGCTCACTGTTCAAACAACATTTGAGTGAATTTGACGAGCTAGCAATCAGCAGGGCGATCTAACTCTGCGTCTGGGTACACCTCGTCACTCATATAGGGTCCTAAAAGGAGAAAAATCAGCATTAGATCAGGTGTCTGACTGCCTTGGAACTGATATAACAGTTAACTTCTGAAGCAATATGAGACCTAACCGTGTCAGAAGCAGAACCGAATTAGCAACAATTGATCATTGCATCTGTCAAGACAAGAGATATTTTAAGAAGAAAACACTCAGTAATGGCATTTCCTGGCTCTGTAGAGTAATGCATCTATAATATGTGTGAGAACCTGATAGGAGACTACAGAATGGGACAGCCTGACTGCAGTGATTAATTATCTAACTTCTGTTTCCTCACCAGACGATTCAGCTTTTCAAATTCTCTGTGTGATCCTAATGCAACCGGAGTTTAAAGTGGGAGGAAGGGCTTTAGCTGTTGGCCTGTGTGCATAGTGTAAAAGAGAGACAAAAACTGTGGTCAGCTGTGGGACTGTTCTCCTGCCACCTCCTGCAGTGTGTTTTTCTGTGTGGTGTCCTGCATCTGGGGCTTCTCCCCACGCTGGCAGAGACTTCCTGCAGCTGCAGGGGCAAACTCGTGATCTGAGGGCTTGATGCCCGAATCAAGATCAGAATCTATCAGCAGGGAGTGAAACAACAAGAACCATCAGAGCTGCTGCCTCACTCACTGGTCCGCAGCCAGGACCGAGAGCATGGCCGTATCTGCCATTGAGGACACCAACGATCCCGACCTCTGTGTTTCTAAAAACTCCTCTTTTTTTTTTTACAGGATGTTGCCGTCTGATTAACAAACAGCTAATTGTATGCATAATTTGTTGCATTGCAAAAAAAAAAAAAAAAATCAACAGCTGTGTTTCTTTTTTCATGCAGATTTTCTCACCCAAGCCAGTCGACCTGCTGACCTCAGAGGCTGTGGGAGCTGATGACACGCGTCACATCGCTGGTCTCGGCAACGCATGAAGACACACAGACACACGGCTAATAATCATGACAGCCGAGAGCCTGGGAAGTGTCCATCGGCCTGGTACAGTGTAATTGTTGTTGCACCTTTAGCCAAACTGCAGTATTGCAAAAACTTTATTCATGCTTTATGTGGAAATAGGTGAGTTTTTTCTTGTTAGCTTATCTCTTTGTGTGAGGACAGGGTGTTGTTTTAGAAATGTCAATCCCAGTGTCGATTCTTAGTGGAATTTTGGTATCAACACCAAAAGTGTAGGAATATAATGGAATAAATGTTTTCCCATAAGACTATTTCAAATTACAAATGTTAAAGGTTGTCCAAACGTGCAGCTGTGCACAAACGTTGTGTAAACAAATGGTCTGAAATGACAGAATGATGATTTCAAGGAACCTGTCGGATTAAAGTATAAATAACAACATTACAAACTGGATCAGACATTCAGCGACGGCCTTTGAATGCTGCATCAGCTGCATCAAAAGGTCCCCAAAAAGGTTTTCACTGAATTGGGAACTCAACAGCCACTCCAGTTGTTAAAGTTACAATTGTTCTTTATACTACAGCGTTGTTGTAGGTCAGGGCTGTGTGTTGTGATTTCGGAGAGTTTGTTCGCTTCCGCCAAGTAAAGCCACGCTAATTGTGGCTTTTGCTCACTCTGTAATGCATACAGACCAATGTCTGTGCTGAAATGTGCACAAAGGCCTGAAGTTCAGACTGTGTCCTCCTGTTTGCAGAACAAGTCTATTTAACCTTTTGTTTTTTTTAAATCAAGGTGTGGCCATGTGGCTTCCTCTTATTTGGCGTGAGATTGAAAGAAATGAAAGAGGCAGTCTTAAAATACACCTTAGGACAGTGGTGGACGGGCACTCGTTTACTGAAGTACTGCACTTTGCACTGTTACATTGCCAAATGAAAAGCTAATTAACAAAGCTAATTGAGGCTCCACAAAACTCTCTGTATTTCTTGAGGGGGGGGGGAGGCTGGTTTTATGTAGAATTCCTCATGGGTGCGACAGAAACTACGCACTATAGCTTTGAGTACAATGTTGAGGTACTTGTACTTCACTTGAGTCTTTTCTTTTGATGCCACTTTCTACTTCTACTCTACTACATTTCAGAGAGAAATATTCTACTTTTTACTCCACTACATTCATCTGACAGCTTTAGTTACTAGTTACTTTAGTTACTAGTTACTTTAGTTACTCCTCTACATTCATCTGACAGCTTTAGTTACTAGTTACTTTAGTTACTAGTTACTCCACTACATTCATCTGACAGCTTTAGTTACTAGTTACTTTAGTTACTAGTTACTCCTCTACATTCATCTGATAGCTTTAGTTACTAGTTACTTTAGTTACTAGTTACTCCACTACATTCATCTGACAGCTTTAGTTACTAGTTACTTTAGTTACTAGTTACTCCACTACATTCATCTGACAGCTTTAGTTACTTTACAAATTTTTGCACACCAAACACAACACACGTAGTTCATAAATTACAATGTTTTATTATAAATGACACTACCCAGCAGTGTAACGGTCCACAAGTCCAGCTGAGATGTTTAGACCATTAAACACAGTTTGGCTTGTTTCCAGTTTCTAAATTGTAAAGATTTTCTTGCATGAAGTACTTTTACTTTCAATACTTTCAGTACATTTTCCTGATGACCCTTACATACTTTTCCTTAAGTAATATTTTCAATGCAGGACTTTTGCAGTGTGGTATTAGCACATTTACTTAAGAAAAGGATCTGAATACTTTTCCCACCACTGCCTTTGGAGTTGTAATTAACCTTTTTAAGTTTTACCCCAAGCGTTTCATGTCTGGAAGCAAGGGCGCCTGAAACTACTCCTCCACAAAACTTCTATAGCAATCAGTACCAATTTGCAACACCTCACAACATTGTGAGAAAATAAAACAATCAACAGACACCAATAAACAAGCAGCAATTATGGCGATGCATGTAGTACGTGGTGTATCTTCCCCCCACATGGCATCCCACACAACCATTTACTGTATTTCTTTAATTAAGGCCCTTACAGTATGTTTAGGATTCCTTTCTCGTGACACAATTGAGTTTTCAAAAAGAGTGTCTAATGAAAGAGTTATTACATTTCCATTATCATTGCCGTCATTATAATAACAAGCTAATGATCAGGTCTCGTGAGTGTATCTCTTGACTCTCACACACGCAGACACACCTACGCGGACGCAGTCTCAGGGGCAATCTGTGGAAACATGCCCCCGACTATCTTGATCTCATGTGTGAACAGAGGTTTTGGCTCCCCTCTGTTTGGGCTTGTATCACGCCGAGTCCCAGAGACGAATGGTTCGAACATGACCTCATCAGGCCGAACAAAAGACAGAGTGAAGCAGATAGATAGAGAGAGGGGCTGGGAGGAGCAGAGCTGCCTCCAGGGAGCCGGGGCTAAAGCCTCCGCCGATGTTTTAGAGATTAGGGTTTGGGAAGTAAAGACGTCTAATTGGGAGGGAGGGAGGGAGGGAGGGGGAGGGAGGGAGGGAGGGAGGAAATTCACAGTGGAAAGAAGGTAGCAATAGCAATGTGAAGAGATGGTAAAATTAAAGGAGGTCAAAGTTAAGCTTCAGCTGATATAGTTGGCACTCATGAAATTGCTTAATTCTCTCTCTCTCTCTCTCCCTCCATTGATCTGTCCTTTGCTTCCCCTATTACAACATTAATGTAAGAGCCATTTACTGAGTTTATCATTTATTTTATTTATATTTAGCAAATATTTGTCCCATTGGTATGAGACAGCGTACCTACAGTATGAGTGGTGTAATTATTTACACACAGACCGTATGTAATTAATTACACCACTTTACTGTGCATATTTAGGTTGTTTATCATGTCTGCTAGTAGGGATGGGGGTATACCAATTCAAACACAGACACACACGTACACAGTTTTTGTTTGGCTGTACCTGAAATGGAAATAAATGAATTTAAAATGGATTTGTGTTCCAGACTTCCGGCCCTTCGAAATCATTCCCCTAGGTTGTTAAATGGCTCTGAAAGGATTATAAGCCACTACATTTACTGTGCCCCCCCCCCAATATTATAACATATTTAAATGAAGAGAGAGTCGATTATAGCCACTTCTCCAGAACGTGCGCCATAGCAATTTGAAAGGATTACAGATCACAGAAGGCCTTTTCAAGTAGTTCAGGACTGCATCCCCAACAATTATTAGCTATGATACACATTGTCATTTTTTTGGTCTAGATAGAGTGAAGTGCTTTCTGCAGGACAAAATTAAGTGAGCTCGCACATATAGTATTATGCTTTGTAGCTATTTTGGCTTCATAACAAAGTTGAAACTGAAAGTTGAGACACGTGAGATGCTGTTGGAACAAGAAACAGTAAGAAATGTGAAGAGATTCCTACAATTACACACTTTTTTATAATGGAAATAATCTAGTATGCAAGCACTGCTGATTTAATACATCATCTAGCGAAGTCCTTATTGTTGCTCCAGATACTACAGCCTCCAAGGTTGTTTTTGGGGTCCCTTTCTTCAGCAGGACAGTCCAAACTCCAAAATCTAGGTGTCATATTTGATCAGAATATGGTTCTTGATCAACATATCAACTCACTTACCCGCACATGTTTAATGACACTGAGAAACAATGCTACACTTAGAGCCGTGGTTTCTCAATGTGAACTTGAGATGACCCATGATTGCATCCATGGTTTCATCATGCAACTCCGTTTTCACCTGTCTCAGCAAGGCGTCCCAGGACCGTCTACAACTGGTCCAGAACTCTCTTGCAAGGCTCTTGACCAGGTCCAGCAGGATGTTGCACATCACTCCTGTTCTATCCATGTTTCATCGGCTTACGATCAAGTTCAGGATCCAATTTAAAGTTCTTGTTATTACATATAAAGAATTACTCCCTGTTTATATCCCAGACCTGCTCCATCTGTACATTACTAACAGGTCCCTCAGGTCTTCTAACCAGGGACTAGTGGTGGTCTCACACACTTTTTAAACTAAAGGTGACCGTTCCTTTGAGGTGGTAGCTCCGACTACGCGGCATGCCCTTCCTATTAACTTACGTTCTGCAGTCTCGGTTGACGCTTTTAGAAAGCAGCTGGAGAGACACTTGTTTCACCTCACTTTTGTCTCATGTTTGTCTTTTAATCTTTTACCTTCATTTGTATTGTTATATACAATAGAATAAAGAATATATACATACTTTAAGCAGGTGCTATAACCAATAAAGTTAATACTCAGCAGCATAATTAATTAATATTTTGCCATCTGAACCTCCAGGACCTCAACACTGAGGCCAAGCTTGCAGTCTTCATGCACAACTGTGTTTGGAACTGTTACGTGTAAAACTAGGTTGAATCCAAATGCAGACAACGCAGTGACAAAATCAAAAGTCAAAAGTCTGCTTTATTGTCAATTTCTTCACATGTCAAGACATACAAAGAGATCGAAATTACGTTTCCCTCTATCCCATGGTGGAGACAAGACATATTTTACCAATTTGATCCACAGACAAACATAACATTTAAGTAAACAATATAAAAAGTAAAAATAACAAGGCACATACAATGAAGAAAATAAGAGCAGCAAAATTTGAGTTGAAAATGTTCAATTGTGCAAATTTTGCTTCTCTTATTTTCTTCAATGATAGTTTAACAGGTTTATTCCAATGTCCAAGTTAGGGGAATGCAACAGGGAAAAGCAAAGTCCAAATCTAATGGGGATCCGGGGCATGGTACTGTGTTTCTGAGAGTCTGTGTCCCATAAACCAGAGATCCAGTGTGGAGAGTAGGAGTGAAGTGGCAGCAGGAGTCAGGTTCACAGAACTGTGGCGGAAAGACAATAATCGGGTACAATCAGGTAGCATCAGCAGCGAGCCTAACGTGGTCGTCTCTATGATCGGACATTGGTAGGTTGACCGGGTATTTGGAGCAGAGGTGATGAGTGTAGATGAGATGCAGCTGGAACCCTGACTCCCGCACACCAGGCTTCACTCCTGCAATTAAGGACAGACAGAGGAGGGGGGGCGGAGACAGAGAGCTAGCAGCAGCAGCAGGCCTAACAGGAACAGCTGTTTAAATAAATTAAAGGGACACTTTATCAATAATCAACCAGCTTTGTGTCATCATATTGTTGGTAGTATGTGTAAATGAACTATGGTAAACTTTGCAACTTTCTCTGTCTCCCGCAACTTCATTGCAACAAATTTTTTTACAGAAGCTACCGCTACGTCAGGCATTTTGGGCCACAACAATCTCACAAAAAGTCTGTGAAATCCTGGAGGGACCGATTGGCCATCGTTGCCTAAATGCCACCAGACTCCTTTGACAAAAACAGCTATTTTACCCTGCAGAACACGGGAGATGGTCACGTCTCCCGCTACTTCCTTCGGTATGTTTGTGTTATTGTGTGACTTTGGTCTGATCAAACCCTTTAAAACCCGACATCCATTCAAGTCATTTGAACCCAAATCACAATGTTTCCCTACTTTGTTTTTTTTACCATTATTTATTCAGAGAAGGTTCTCTGAGAGGAAGCGTCTCTTTTAAAGGAACGCCCTGATCCCATTCACACAGGTACACACACTCAGAACCTGGAAGCAGCCCAGTACAACCACAGCCTGATCTGCTGGCCACTGGCCAACTCCACAGGGCAACTGATCAAGGGCAACTCAGTGGTGGTAATGAGGGAGGGACACGTTCAATTTACCCCCCCCAGATTCCGATTTGGTTAAATCTGGGGATTGAACCGACGACCAAGCTTGGTCACGAGCTCCCCTCTCTAACCTTTAGGCCACTAGTGCTAAGCTTATTAACAAAGTACTTATTTCAACCCCAATCACGACCTTTCCCTAAACCTAAACAAGTTGTTTTGTACCTGAACCTCCATGAGACAAAACAACACGGGCATCCCAATGAGCCCTCTTTCTCACCACCTGTGTAATCACTGAGGTTTGGTCTGCTAACTCCTGGGGAACATATCTGGCTTTCTTCATGCTCCACTTACTTCACCAGCCACTTGTTTACTCTGTCTGATGTTATCAGCTTTATTGAGCTCCTGTGGTTTTATATATATGGGGGGGGGATGGGTGATGTCATTGTGCTGGATGTTGTTGAAAGCGACATAGAGCTGCAGACTGGGTGTAGATTTCCTGCTGGATTGCATCAACATGTTACAGACGCCCCTGGACACACTATCAGTGATGGCGCTTTCACAGTCAGGGTTCAACAATAAGGGTCCGATGGCCCGGGGGCCCGATGGCCCGGGGGCCCGATGGCCCGGGGCCCGATGGCCCGGGGTGGGCACAATGCCACGTTGGGCAAGCTGGCGATTTTAAGGTTTTTGAATTTTGTTCGATATTTTTCAACCTTTTCGGCAACGTTTTTCACAGGTTGACATTTTTTTCGACTCTTTTTCTGCGTTTTTTTCGACACGTTTCTTTCGAGGTTTGACATGTTTTTTTTGATGTTTTCTTTCGTGTTTTTGAAACTTTTTTCCTTTTTTTGACACTTTCAATGTTTTCTTTTAACCCTTGTGATGTCTTCTCGTCAACCATGAAAAAAATTATTATTATTATCACTTTATTCCCCCACATTTTTGTCACTTTTTCAATGTTGTGGGTGCTTTTTTATGTTTTTGGGTTTTTTTTCCAAAGTTTTTTGATGTTATTAATGTGACATTTTCAGCGCTTATTTCAACGACCCATTTGTTGAGAGAATTTTTTTTTTACTGAAAACGGGTCAATATTCACCCAAGGACAACATGATGAAATGTTTTTCACACTTTTTTGTTGTTGACTTTGGGCAAGTAGAAGTAGTAGTTTTTTTTTAACTTCTCTAGTGAAGTTAAAAGTTAATAAGTTTAAAAAAAAAATAAAAATAAATGTTGAACCCTGACAGTTAACCCAGCAAAGGTTAATCCAACAAGGAGACTACCTAGAACTGCCCCCATTCTACTTTATGATGACTCATAAAAAAGGAGCTGATGGGATTACATTTCACTGAAACTGTAAATTCTTCTTGACATGAATACCATTGATTAATTAAAAAATAATAATAATAATGTTACTCCAGCAGGTATGAGAAAATATTCAAGACCTGTCTAAATTAAGTCTAGGTTTCAGGGAACAGGATTTGATGCTTTTTTTAAACAACTTGTTAAGATCTGCTGATATTCTCGCAGGCGCTGTCTTTCCTCAAATGTGCAGGTTTGACAGCTTTGGCAAGATGCCACAGACGGCCTGGATAAAAAAAGAAATCTAATAGGGGCTAAATCTCCATAGTCCACAAGGCATCTCTATCCAACCCCCCCCCCCCCACACACATCCAACTCCACTCTGCCTCGAGGACATGGTCTTGCTTAAAATACAGCGGGCAAGTGCTTCAACAATACTGCAGGCGTCACTGACTGAAGGTCATACGTCTATTTCTGCATCTTCTTTTGGCATCTCAGTGGATGCATTTAATATTTTAAGTGCCATATAGCATGATAACCTTCGGGGCAATTATTTGTGGTAATTGAAATATAAAGTGGATGAATAATGTATCTTGGCAGTGAGCATTTCAGCATTCACTGACATGGTTTATGTGTTTGTTTTGATTACAGTTTCCAGATGTTGTGGCTTCTCTCCCAGCATTGCACTAGATAGTTGAGTTGTTGATATTCAAATTTGAAGCTATTAAGGTTCTTTATTACAGGCCACAAAACAAATGCTGTGTCCTTTTCCCCAGATGGCTTTGGACACAGTGAGGAATTCTCAAAGATCTGGTGTTAAGTAAAGAAAGATATTTCCTTTCTATTTTACATCTAGACAGTGTGACGTCACAGCCATACAATGCTGAATGACACAGTATTGCTTACACTTTTTCATGGTCAGTCTTTGGGTCTGGAAGTATGGCTAGGCTGATGATGATGGATGGTGTCGGCAATTGTTGTACAGTATTGTTGGACAAAGTAATAGTTTTTTAAAGTCATAACTTTTGTGAATTGTATCTCACATCGATTCTATGAAAAGAAGAAACTGTGCAAATTCTAAAAGTAGTCATCGGTGTCTGTGAGCACTGAGTATTGTGTAAAGAATCGATTTCTTGCTTTTGCGCTATAATCATGAATATGCAGTGTCACTTTAAGCTTTATTGTGGTATTAATAACTGTGACTCACATATCGGAAACAATGCTTATGGTATCTAGTAGTTGTCAAGGCTGCAGGTTTGGTTGTATTGGAAAATGTCTTTGGCTACATGCATGTCAACAGTCCATGTAGCGAAGAAATGTAACCTTGGATCCCAATTGGCTCTTTTCTGACATCAATTGGCTTTTTATTAGATTTTATTGTTTCTCTGCATCAATATGCAGAGAAACAATCCGGTTGTCAAACAGATCTAATTCCATTCTCCAATGTCCCGTTGCTAATCAGTCTGTCTACATTGGTGGGCACACAGAAGACAAAGTCTTGTCCCGGATATCTGCTGGCCACACCGGAACCCACAAAATATTAACACAAGCCCCCAGAGGCTAAATATATAGCCGATGGGTTAAAATATTGTTTGCCAATAAGTTTGAGCAGCCTGTATGTACCCTATGAGGTGAAACCCAGGGGGAAGAAAGCCCTGGTCTTCTCTTATCTGGACTATTGAGGCAGAACAGTAAGAAAACGATGTTGATAAGAAACAAGAGATATTAAAAGTGAGAGGCCTATTCCCAGGGACAATTATGACCTTACATAGTGGTGAAGGGAACAAAACAAAGTTTGGAAATTCCCTAGCATGAACTTTCCCTGTTTACATTTAAATGTACCTAAAATGAATCGAAGTTGCTTCGCCCTAATTATGTTGTTTCAGGACAAAGAACAATGTCTGTGTTTACTGTCATGTTGAGTAATGCTGACCAGTGCAGTCAGCAGTTTCTTTTAAAGACAATAGTGGAGGTCAGTCACTTCCAAGATATAAACTGTGTCTGGCACTGGATGGATGGAGAAATGCTATTAACTGATGTTTCAAATACACTGAACACAGTTCAAACCCACTGGATACTACGTGCACACACACATGCACCGAAACCTCACATTGTGGCCTTTATGTGCATGGCTCTTTGCTGACCTGCAGGGCCTGTTGCACATGTCAGTATGATAAACAGCCATTTCTGTTTAAGAGATACTCGGAAATGATGTGCGGGTGATTTTCTGTGTTTTTATGGCTGGCTGATTTTATGGACCTATGTTTTTCTTTGTATTCTCATGTCTTTTATTTATTGTATTTCAGTTTATAGTGAAGCACTATGTGATTTTTATCTGTGAAAAGTGCTATAGAAATAAACATGATTTACCTACTTACTTAATCCCAGACTAAGTGCCAGAATAAGTCTTCATTTGAATCACTTTCTTTAGGCTGGAAAAAAAAAAAGTACATAGCTGGAATATGATTCCAAGGACAGCATTTTCATAATTTAATTGGACTCCTGTAAGAACTCTTATGTTAACATGTTCAAGGCTTCGTATTTCCCAGGCTAGCATCACATACTTGGGATCAGTGAAGGTCTGTGGACACAAATGGCCTTGGTCATGGGAATAAAACAGTACAAGGAATGAAAATACAGGGAATAATAAACATGAAGGGTTTGGATTTTTAGCTGGCGCTCCTCAGTTTTCCTGGCTGACATCAAAACCATCACTGAACGATTTTATCAGCTGTAGTTAATAAAGTCATTTGGGTAGATGTGTTTCTGTGCTCTGTGCATCCAAAAAGCCCAGAAGAAGACACGGAAGAACACTATATTTTTGGTATTCAAGGATGAAATCCACTGCATTCTCTCTCTGTCTCTCGGTAAGCAATCTAGCTGTTGTGGTTTGGGGTTTTATTTGGGATTAATTTGGCCTTCCTTGTGTTTTTGTTAGTTCTCCCCCCAGGTCTTGTGTTGTTGGTCCTGTCTTGTGTTCCCCTGTGTCTCTGCTTGTTCTGTTTCCTGTTTTATTTTGAAGTCTGTTTTTTGTCTCGTCTTGCTTCCAGATTTACTTCCTGTGTCTTCCCGCTCTTGTGATTACCTGATATGTTCCACCTGGTCCCCTGCCCTCTTGTCACCTGCCTCTCGTTTCCTCGTTTCCTCGTTACCTTGTGTATTTACTGTCTGTGCTTCCCTTGTCTCTTGTCAGATCCTTCTAGTTCGTCCACCTGTCAGCACCTCGTCTTGCTTCCTGTTCCTGTAAGTCTCTTCCCCGTGTGTTGTCTTGTCTTTTCCTCGCCCTTTTTTCCCCTGGATCCCAGCGGCCTTGGTATTTTGGAGTTTTTCCTTGGACTTTGAACTGTTGATTCCCCTGTGGACTGTTTCCATTTTTTCCCAATAAATTGCCCTGTTTTCACCTGCAACCTGCGTTTTGGTCCTCCTTCCCCTGCTACCCACAACAATAGCGTGCTTACAATTTTTAAACAAAACAAACCTAAACATAGTTTGGTAAAAAACTCATTTTCATGTTCTATTTCATGTATGATATACAATTTAAATGTATTATTTCAATACTCATTGGGCGTAAATTGGCACAATTTTTAGTTCAGAAGAATACATCAATATATGCTTTGAAATTCAGAACAATTCAGAGTGGACATTCACCTAATGACAAAAAGTCATTATGTTACTTGCTAATTAACAGTTAAAGTATTATCTTGATTTACTTGTGGTGTATTATTCATATTTAACTAGCATTATATGAATAGATTCAACAAAAGTGTTTTTCTGGTGCACATTAACTGATAGTCTTATTGAGTAATAAAACTGTTTTGAATATAACCATATAATATAACTCGTATAAATTATAGATTTTTCTTTTCTGATTGGTGATTGTGAAACTGTGCATGCATACACCTAAACAGTACATTGGGATAGGGTCCGGGTCAGGGTTTACCCTAACCCAACGTACTGTCACTGTTCCAATGTTATTCCCCGCAAAATTAGCTATGTTTCCACCCACACTTTTTTATCCCAATTAAGTGATATTGAATGAAAAATGCCGTATGGAAACAGTAAAATTCAATGGAATTTCATGAATATCGACTCAAAGGAAATATGTTCGGTCTCATTGGATGTTCTCTTGATCGATATACGACTTATGCGATGAACGCTGATGGAAACGTTGTTTGTAGAATAAATAAAAATGAATTGCGATTAAGTTTTAGGTCATTTTATGATTGCAACCCGCATAAAACAAAGTTTTAGTTCATTTCCGCCCAGTATTTCCGCTCTGTTTGCCATAATTATCAGGAACCCGCGAAGGAAATGACCGATAAAGGTTAGGACAAGCTGTGGGATGTCCTCCGGAGTCAATGGAAGGTGCTCAAACGGCGAGACATGTCTCAAAAAAGAGTTGTTTCGCAGGACAATTAAAGGCAAGTTGCATCTGGATCGTCATAGCGATGTGTTGATACTGTTGTTTTCTTATTATAGCTTGATATGTCGCTATCAGCTGGCACATAAGTACTATTAAAACTTGTCCAATATTGATCATGTGTTGGTAGACAGCACGATACATTTAGTCTAGAAAGACTCTGTTTGCTTGAATGTTGTGCAATTCAGTGCGAAAATGAATGGAAACACCTTAAAACGTCTAAAATCAATTCGATATACCAAAGTGATCGCAAAACAGCATGTGATGTCATCACGCACAGGTTTTTATTGGCTTTTAAAGCCATTGAATGGAAAAACACGTTCACCAGCTTTATTCGCATGAGTTTTTTACCGAACTTCGGATAATTTGATTGACAAGTGGATGGAAACTTGGCTAGTGTTAAATAGGTTTGACTCTGACCTCTGACACTGGACTCAACACTGACACTTTAATAATGATTTATGGTCTTTTCTTTGTTTATTTGACGAATGTTCTTATTGTTGTTATTATTATTATTGTTATTTTGTTGTCTTTATACTGTCTTTTTATCTATTTTTTATTTCTTTTTTCATGCTAAAACTGCTGCTGGAATTTTCAATTTCCTTGCGGGAGTCATCCCAAAAGGATTAATAAAGAGAAGTCTAAGTCTAAGTCTAAGTCTGGCCCTTTGCTGCATGTCATTCCCACTCTCTCTCTCCCCTTTCATGTATAAAGCTGTCCTGTTAAAAAAGGCTGAAAAATGCCAAAAAAAACACAAAAAAACTGTGAAGTTGCGGAAGTTGGACAGATGCTCCAGAACCGCTATGAAACCGACTTGTTGTGAGATTGTTTTGTCAACTACTGTTTCCAAGTCTAAGAATGAGCTTTTAATCTCAACTCCACGTTCTGCTTATCCTCAAGGCAGACAGTATGGATCTCAGGGCTCACTGCACACTGACAGTCCTTCCACAGCACCGTCATACATTTGGAAGACATATTTTGACACGTTGGTAACTAACATGGTCTGTAATGGTCATTAATTCATTCTCCTGTGTCAGAAGCTTGTAAACGGACAATAAAACTGCTGATGGTCCCAACCTAGTTCCAACGATACAAATTAGAGATGACGGGCCTCGGGATTCTTTTAACCACATTTCCTAAAGCGTATGGGGACTTGTGGTTCTGTTGCTGTAAAGGAACTTCCTCTCAAGTTTTGACAGTGGCGTCAAACGCTGGCACACTCTCCTCCAACAGACGGACAATACTTTTCTTAAATACACTTTAGTAAAACTTACAAATTACATTGTGTAATAGATAAATCTAGTATAATTGATCTCTGTTCATCTTGCAAGTTGTATGTTTTGAATGTGAAAAACTAAAATTATTAATCACAAAAAACAATAGTCATGGCCAAAAGCACACACTCCTACGTCCTACTACTCCTATATTTATAACTGGGGCTCAGAGAAGGCTTTACTACTCTAGGTCAATTGGATTCAGGCCAAAGGCACCAGAACATATACTGTGTAATACTATTTCCGTGTATTTGAGCTCCCCTAAACTCCAGCACTCAAAGACAGTGGAAGGAATGAGAAAATGACACCTAGGAAAACATTCCAGGAGGGGACCCTGCTCATGCTCAGGCTGGTGTCCCCGGCATTCCCCGCATGTCCGATGAAGCTGTACGAGCATATTAGCATTCTGCTGACATGGGACGGTAACGGGACCCGAGGTAATGCCTGTGGAGCTGCAACCAGAGCTGGTAATCATGGATTTCCAGGCATGCTGCTGCTAGAGATGGGCCTACGTATATTTATTTGGAGCCTCAGTGAGGCAGTTGTGGTAAGAAAAACTGACAGATTGGGAAAGTCCACTTAAGAGTAAAAACCCTAACCCTCTTTTATATAGACCTTAGTGGTCCCTAATACTGTATCTGAAGTCTCTTTTATATAGACCTTAGTGGTCCCCTAATACTGTATCTGAAGTCTCTTTTATATAGACCTTAGTGGTCCCCTAATACTGTATCTGAAGTCTCTTTTATATAGACCTTAGTGGTCCCCTAATACTGTATCTGAAGTCTCTTTTATATAGACCTTAGTGGTCCCCAAATACTGTATCTGAAGTCTCTTTTATATAGACCTTAGTGGTCCCCAAATACTGTATCTGAAGTCTCTTTTATATAGACCTTAGTGGTCCCCTAAATACCTTAGTAATACTGTATCTGAAGTCTCTTTTATATAGACCTTAGTGGTCCCCTACTGTATCTGAAGTCTCTTTTATATAGACCTTAGTGGTCTACTGTATCTGAAGTCTCTTTTATATAGACCTTAGTGGTCCCTAATACTGTATCTGAAGTCTCTTTTATATAGACCTTAGTGGTCCCTAATACTGTATCTGAAGTCTCTTTTATATAGACCTTAGTGGTCCCTAATACTGTATCTAAAGTCTCTTTTGTGTAGACCAGTCCCACAATGAGCTTTCCTTAGTATGTGCCATTTCTGAGTCTGTAGCTTTGAGGAGGAGATGGGGGCAAGGTGAAGGCTGGGGGTGTGGCCAATTGACTTGTAAGACACAATTCACAAATGAATGCAGAGTGATTTGTACATTCACATTGAAAACGTTCATTTACAAATGTAAACACACAATTTATACACTACTACTATACGCAATAAATCATTTGTATTATCAATCAATTGTGAAAGTACACTCACGGACAGAAATACACATTCACGGATACTAACCGCTCTGCCTTCATTTGTGCATCGTAGTTAATACTTATAGGACTGTGTTAGCACCATAAAAGTCTGCCTTGATTTGTTAATGTAACGTACTTAACGCGAGTCATGTTGCGTAACTTAATGTATGTGTACATACAGTATATATATATATATATATATATATATATATATATATATATATATATATATATATATATATATATATATATATACACACACACACACACACAAAAAGGACGCTCCACTACGCACACTGTTTAAAACACATGGAACATCATGAGATCATAAAGATCATGGCAGAGGTTAAAAGAAGTGCGTTTGTCATGTAACTACAGTGACGCACGGGACACAAACCAAGGTCTCCTGGGTGAAATTCCCGTGTTGTTTGAACCCTCCCCCACCCGGACCTCTTCCCCACACAGACACTGATGATATTACTTCTTGAACACTTGTTTTGAGCATCTAATATTGCCGCAGATGGGTTTACAGTTCAAATGCAGTGGGCCGCAACAAAGCATCAGTATCTGACACCCTGGGGGCAATAAGGGGCTATAATTTAACCCAAGATGGTTTCTGTCTCCAAACCTTTTCCAATTCACAATGTTAACCGCGTGTTTGAAACAACAATTGTTTCACAGCATGTGGCCACTAGGAAATATGTTTCCCTCCCCAAATAATGGAGAATGCAGTTTTATTGTATGGGAACGTAATTTTAAAGAGACAGGGTTGCATAAGAGCACATATAATTCACAGTGCAGGGAAGTTTGCCCGGGTCTTCCCAGTTCACGGCTCAGCCCTGCAGCATATGCTTAACCTTACTGTATGTGCACTATAAAATCACATTTTCCTCTCACATTTGGACCACAGTGGAATAACATTTAATAGCATAAGAAGGGATACACAGTCCAAAATTCCTGTGTGGTGAAGTTTGAGAGACAGCTTGCGCTGAGTGTCAGGCAGCTTTTGAGCTTGATGCAGAGGGGCCGTGATCCCGGGGCCCCACATGTGACAGCTTTCTCATCTATCATCCCCGCATATTCTTTAAGTAAACTTTGACTCATAATCTTCCTGGCCTGCTGTTGCTGTCCTTTTGTGCTGTAACATGTTTGTTGTGCTCTTTTTGGGCACTTTGTCATGCGTGGTTATTAAGCTGCAGACCTACCAGTGATGGGAGGCGGCCCTGGCTTTGCTCAGCTGTATTATTCTTCTTCTATGGCTTAAGGTTTAAGTGGGAGGGCCGTGCCTTTAGTTTCAAGTGCCTTACAGCAATAGAAATTAACTCGACCGTACACGTTTGAAGCATGTACTGTATTATACACTTGGCTAGCACAGATAAGGGCAATTTTAAATGTCTTGACAACAAAAGAGAGACACTTTGACCTTTGATTCCTACCAAATAACCTCTCTGCAAGAAGTGAAATCAAGGGGACATTTTCCCCTCTACTGATGACCTCATGCCTGAGAAATGTCTGCCGTCATTCTGGGAGCTCTCTCCTTCAGACGGAGAAATCCCCACAGGTTTCTGATCAGGACTTGCCAGGTTTCGATAAAGGAGGTTCCATCCCCACCCCAAGTCTCCATAGAGATTGAGCTGACTAATAAAAATAGCTTGGCTCCGCTGTTTACCCAGAGTGGGATGTTTGTTTTCGGTATTTTCCTTTTCTCCATCTCTCCCTTGGTCTCTATGTTTAAGCCGTGGATGTGATTGGACTTATTTTTTACACCCTATTATGTGAATTACATTAAGTTATAATTTTAAATAAAGTACACCTTTTAAATCAATGTTGAACATTTTTGAACACCCTTTTCCAGAAGCTTTAAAGCGACTGGCCTCCGTCTATCTTCCTGGGTTTACAGTGTGTGTGCACGTGAGCAATACATGAGGGATCAGAGTCTACTGGTTGGACAAAAGGCTGCAGGCAGCAGAGAAATCAAAGCCAGATGGAGGCCCTCAGTGTCTGTCTATACTTTCAAAGTGACTGGGCCATTAATGTCAGGACGGACCCATAAACGTCAGGTTGAGGAGACAAATGACAGGTAACAGGTGACGTCCATGGAGGTAGGATGATCCAGTTAAAAAGGACAGATGTGTAGGAGTATTTTCTCATGTTTAGCCTCTTTCCTCTCTTATCACACTGTCAAATATTTGATGGTGGCACATAAATATACTATATATATATATATATATAAAATATCATGCCTAATTTGCTATATATCAAACATGTATTTATAAGAGACGTTTCAATTTTATGATTTACAAGTTGAGTGTGTGAAATGTGTGTTGTTCCATAAGTATGAATGTTGAAAGTTATATCAAAGATTCTCTATAATTAAAAATGTGCATTACAATCTGTGTCAATGTTATGAAATGGTAAGCACTTCCTGTCTCCTTAATGGGCGTGGAAAGTGTGGGGAATGTTGTGTGCATGGATTAAAGGTTATATTGGCATCATTTATTAATATTTCCTTTTACTAGCATTAGATATTTACACAGCTAAAAGCCATATTTAGCATTACGGATATTAGTTTGGTTAACCCTAACCCTCGCAAACGCTAGCTGACATTAGCTTATCTGCGTTGCCAGATCTGGTAAGAGTTTGTTCCTGAGACAGACACAGGTCTCGAACAAAGGTCATTTTCTCAGGATTTGTTAATCTGAAAAATTGCCATTTTAGTGTCAGAATGTTTGGGAGATATGTAAAAAAATAAATAAATAAAAAAATAAAAAATGGGTCCAATATTTGCTTTGGTGACGCTGGGGCGAGGCGTGGCGCTTCGGTTCTTAATCGTTGAAGTGTGGTAAGATGGAGATTTGATGAAATGTTAGGGTGGGATGGGAAGGATGTTATACACAGCCAAAGCTTACAATGGGTACATTATTTTATATCCATTTCATTTTATGGCTTTAAACTGTCTCCTGATGTTCTTGGAGAGGCAATCATGTAGCACTCTTTAACCCTCATGTTGTCCTCGGGTCAAATTGACCCGTTTTCCTATATCAATGTTCTTTATAACTACCCAAAATAACATGATTGATTCCACACAATGCTCTTTGGCAAGTACAAATCTCTACTTTCATTAATTTTGAGGCGTCTTGTTCAATTTTATAGCATTTGAACAAAAAATTGAAGTGTTTTTGAAATAGTATTGAGAGTAAAAGTTGACATATTCCAGTCTGTGATTATCATCAACATCCATTGCTTTCATTTTAGTCAAAATAATTTCAAATTTCTGCTTTTATAACTCAAACATTAGGTATAATTTCCTATAAATGAGGTTTATTGACCATGAATTCCCAAAATAACTGTAAAACATAAAAAAAAAGTGAGAAACATCGGAAAAAAGGGTCAAAAGTGTTAAAAAATGGGACAAAAAGCAAAATCAAAAATATTGAATTTCAATTTTGACGGGAAGACAACACAAGGGTTAAGAAAGTATAATTGGCTTTGAAAATATAATTTTTAGAGAGAAAATGCAACATAATAGTGTAAGCATAGAAACCCATCCATTAGATTGAACACACATTAATACAGAGAGCACTAACAGTGCTGTGTGTATCAGTGTTGGAAGCATGATGAATAGGTAGGAGACACCTATAATTTATCAGTTGTAACACCAACCCTTTTTAATAGATTTATTACTGGTCCGTTGCTGATGTCGTGGCTTAAATAAATACAGATCATCACAAACTCCCTGGAGCTTGTTTCCCAGGTAGTATGCTACACCTTGCTCTGTGACTGCAATGCCTGACAGAGCCATGTTCTGCAGCTCTGACAGTTGTGACAGTTCATGAAGTCATTGTTAGTCAGGCTTTTCTCAAAACAACACACATACAACAACATATATCTCATAGCAACAACAAAAAATATGACAGTGAAATATGGCATCTGATGAATGATGAGCTATGTAAGAAAGCAGCATATCCTAGAGAGAAAAAACTTGTCAGTATAAGAAGGAATCCAGGACCTGTATTTACCCTGCACATGAGAATCACCTGAGAAACTTTGAGGGCATTATGACTAATATAAAATGTGTGCTATATAAAATTCTACGTACAAAATTGTCTTATACTTTGTGTTGTCTTGAAAATCAACACTTTTGTTCACACTTATTATTGATGTTTTTAACATTTTCTTACTTTTTTGTACCTTTTTTTTAAAAACATTTTTGATGCTTTTTTTTCAATGTTTGTCACTTTCTTTTTGACGTTTTCAACACTACGTAACACTCACTTATTAACATTAGTTTTACAGTTTATGGTCAATAAACCTCATTTATAGGAAATTATACCTAATGTTTGAGTTAGAAAAGCAGAAATAAGGAATTATTTAGACTAAAATTAAAGGAATGGATGTTGATGATAATCACAGACTGGAATATGTCAACTTTTACTCAATACTATTTCAAAAACACTTCAAAAGACACGATCCACGGTCTCTGGGGGATGCAACATCGGGGAAATGAAACGCCACACGCAGGATGATGACAACAGCTCGCACAGGGACATGATCCCCGGGCACAGGGACATGATCCCCGGGCACAGGGACATGATCCGCGGTCTCTAGGGGACGCAACAACGGGGAAATGAACCGCCACACGCCGGCCACAACAACGGGACGGTTGTGGTTAGGAAGAGAATAACGCTGAAAGAAACTACAACACACAATCCCCGGTCTCCGGGGGGAAAGTCCTTTGTTGTTTGACCCATCCACCTTTAGCACATGAAACACAATCATAGTCGGGTTTGATTAAAAATGACTTCATTCACGGAAGTTGTCCCAGTGAACATAATAAAATAACAAAGGCATTAACATCAGATCTTGACACACAATCCCTCAAAAACATGAGGTAGCAATTCATGCTTTTAAAGACATTCAGGGACCTTTAAAAGGTTCCTGGATGTCTAGGCACTCAGGGGAAGTTACCAGTTTTGTCAGTTAATAATCCAGCCTCGGTCACAACATCGGAGGCATCAAGCCAATTCTTGTGTTTTACAGAACATATGACCTCGGCCCTAAGATGTACTGTTGATTAGACTTTGTTCAACAGACGCAAGAAAAAGAAGAAAAAACGGGAAATTTGTAACTCAAATGACTCAGCTCATATTTACATCTAATCAGCACCATTGTAACGTAATGGACTACCCTGACAAATTGACAGTTACTTTCCTGCAAGCCATGCCAGAAAAAGAGTTTTGACTAGAATCCAATGTGTCATTCAAAGTGAGTGGGCCAAGAACCTGTCCACGCTGGAACAACAGTCTTCTTTTTGGGAGTGCAGGACCTTGTCATGCTGTTTACATGCTGCGTCTCTGGCTTGCTAAGTCAGGTTTTCAGCACACTCCATGTGTGCGAGCTTGTAGACCAAACATTTCGTTACTCAAATGATGAGATGGAGATTTTGTTTGGTTGAGTGCATTCCTTTGACTTTGTGTTTTTATCTGTAGCCTACAAATCCTGCACATTTCATTAGAGGTTTGCATCTGACTTCTGTTTCTCACCAAAAATGTTGATGCATGACAGAGTGTGCTTTTATTTATATTTATTTAAGTGCTAGCGCCTCGGGCCCTGAACGCATCATTGTCGTGCCAATAGGCTTGTTCGAGGTGAGCAAGGCCTGCGCAGAATCGTCCGCCGGTGATCGCTGCCCAAAGCATGCCGGTTACATTTCTGTTCGACTTGATCCGAGTTTTAGGAGCCAGACGAGCATGGCTCTCATCTGTTTCACCATGACGTTTTTATATGAGCTTTTCATTGTCCAATAGACAATAGTTCTTCTTAGGAAGAACCCAAGACACTCGTCTTTAAGGCAAAAATTTTAACCTTTAATACATCTGGCACATTCTAAATTGAATAAGTAAAAAAAAAAGTTGTTTTTTGCAACCTTCCACTTTACAGGAAAGGTGCCGTTTATCTCCAACAAGCCTTATAATGACGTTTCACACCCTGTAGTGTAATATTGTGATTATACATAAAAACAAAATAAAATAATATAATCCAAGAACAAGATTTCTAGTTCCTGCTGGGTTAAACTCAGCCAGCCAACTTCTGTGTAGAGATTGTAGGACTCTGTTCTTGTAACTAAGATATCTGCAGATGTATTATTTTCCCACTGACAGGTCGTCTCTGACAGCAAACTTCACATGTAGCCTATTTTTAAAATAGCACCACGTCAATGACTCACTGGCACCAACAAAACGTATGATAAAACTAACTCATTTAATCTGATGAATCCATGTTCCGCTTTGGTTTGTGATGTACAGAGGTGGGTAGAGTAGCCAAAAATTGTACTCAAGTAAAAGTACTGTTACTTCAGAATAATATGACTCAAGTAAAAGTAAAAGTAGTCATCCAAATAATTACTTGAGTAAGAGTAAAAAAGTACTTGGTGAAAAAACTACTCAAGTAGTGAGTAACTGTTGAGTACCGTCTGATTTATTTCTTAACACAAGCATCAATCAGACAGACAACAATACAAACTAATCATCTTTAGGCAAATTATAGTTCATCCAATCAATAAAATAAATTAAAATTAATTTATTAGTTACAAAATAGCTTAAGGGAGAGACTTGTCACATCAAAATTGAATGGATACTGCATGTGCAAAACATACTGTATGTAACCTAAAAGGCAAACATTCACCTCTCCACAGCAAAAACTACAACTACCGCTTCATGTTTCCTCAGGTTAGATGTTGAGTTGAACGCTGACATGTCCGTTTGTTTTGGTCGACACAGAAGGCGTCGCATAACGTAGCTGCTGTTTCGTACTTTTCCTAAAAGGTAACCATGCTTTCACTATGAGGCCGGGGAGGTTCCTCCTTGTCTGCGTTGCCTTGGCGACGATTGATTCTGACATCTTTGTTTTACTACGAGTGTAAAGCTAACCTGTCCCGCCGCTGAGATCAAGTATGGTCACGTGACTGCACGACGACGTTTGATTGGTGGGACACAGTTACGTGGTAAAGCCTTCAGCGGAAGACTCTCGCTGTCAAAATAAAACATTAAAATGAGACGTACGCTGGGGTAAGAACATGGACGCGTCGAACACCAAAGAGGTAAAAAGAAAAGTAACGAGCTCATTGTAGCCTAATGTAGCGGAGTAAGAGTACAGTTTCTTCGTCACAAATCTACTCAAGTACAAGTAAAAGTATAGTGATTTAAAACTACTCCTAGAAGTATAATTTTTTCCAAAACTTAATCAAGTAAATGTAACGGAGTAAATGTAACTCGTTACTACCCACCTCTGGTGATGTATTTTATTCTCTTTTTCTAGTTGACCAATCAGATTGCCTGGTCTGATCTACTTGTTGTGTAAGCCACTATTGACACTTGGCCCTTGTAATGTATTTGGAATATCAGTGTAAAAACCAGAGAAGAAAACTTAGTGCTCTTCATCTTTGTTCAAGAGGAAAAGTGTGGATGTGCTCATGCAGTGGAAAACATAGCTGAAATGCAGAATTCCTCACGCTCATCATGCTATATTAGGCAAGTGCACAGCAAGGTACATTAACAACACGGCAGAGTGACTCAACCATTTTTCCAGATCAACATGAGAGCCTGTGACACGTTCAGCAGTATGTGATGAACAGATAAACCACAGAAATGGATTCATCTGACGTTCTACATTTCTTTCTGCATCTCTACCTTCCAATGATGATATAACAGAGGCACACTTTGTTTGAGTTTCTATCCAAACACCCTAAACTACCATTCAGACAATCTTTCATCCATTGACCGGACAGGACAGTAGTGGTCAAGCTTAGCGTTAGTTTTCCCTTGTGAAATCTATATTTAAGACATACTGTAAGCCACAAGTGTCATCACTTGCAAAGCAGAACCTGACTGTTATTCTAGTCTCCTCACGTGTGACCTAGAGGAGTTATTTATAGAATAAAAGTGAAGAATTGCAAGAAAGACGAGCCAACGACACATCAAGTAGATGGCAGCGAAGACATTTTTGTCAGTGAAGCATCAATAGACTTGACTTGACCAAACACTACATACCAAAGCCATGTGTGGACTCACCAGCAACAATAAGACTGGCATGCACTACTGGCCTTCAGAATAAAAGTAACACATATTGAAGTTTAAAATTGGTACAGTAGTGTCAGTTCAGAAGCAGTAATATTTTGGAATACAAGACAAAACCTGTGCAGTATTGGACAATGGTGACATTATGAGAGTGAAAGTGTGTTCACACAGAGAGTTAAAGTTAATTTCCACCTCATATTATTTGTAGATATTTGACCAGCCAAAGCCGTGGTTTGGAAATAGCCTTTTAAACACCGTTTGACAATGTTTGGTGACATTAATGGCTTTTAAAGTTAAAGTACAACAATGTTTGGAACATGTTTGAGTTCAATAAATAGTCATTTAATTTTTGAAATGATGGGAAGTGTTTTGGAAGTTGTTCAGAGCCAACGATAGATGCAATGCCCACGGCTTTTACAACTGGCCCAGTTCTAGGGGGCTGAGCCCCAGAAACTGAGAAGATTGGAAAGAACTGCAGGAGATTTTCACTTCACTTATTCAAACCAGACAGATAGAGATGATGTTGAAAATCTGAAAGCTGAAGTTTCCCTTTAAAGGCTCTGAAAGCCACACAGGTGTTTTCAGTTAACCCGGTTGATTGGACCTCTTCCCCGGACTGTGTGGGTGTGTATAGATTTAGAGCTTTAGATCATTTTTGGGGGGCTATTTGGCCTTTAACGGATAGTAGTAATGGCCAAATGAAGCTTTGTGAACCAGTGTCTTTATTTTCTGAGCCCACTAGATGGCGCTCTTGGTTTTACGAGAAAGGCCTGAGGCATTGTAATTCAGTATATTCTCAACCAATTGTTGGACAGCAAACCGGTGCATTTGCCAATGCCTTGAATGTGACAGGTTTTAATTAATATAAAATAGTTGCACACTGTAACTTTAATTGTTGTATGGATCTGCTTGAATAGAACAGAAGACACTAGAGGTCCAAATTGCAATGATGTGAATACTAGAGCGGTACACAGCCAGTTTTGTATGGAAATATTAAGTCAGAAGAAATCTTTTCTGACTCATCTACATGAATATCTTATATAATATGAAAGACAAATGCTGATCATACTGAATACTTCAATCAATTGTCTATTACAGTCATTCCATAATGCAAATTCATCTTATGCATGTCTGTAATTCTGTGAAACTAAAAGCAAAACTGATCGATCAGTGCATCCCCTCTAGTGTGTATTGTATTGCTTTACGTGGGAGACACAGAGAAAACTGGATGAAAAACAGAAAAAATGATGACGATCAATGGGCACACTTGGGTCCAGCATGTGCCTGCCAGTCTCTGCGTTTGTTTGTGGTTGAGTGGGTGTTGGTGGTGGTGGGGGGGGGGGCTTCTACTTTACGTCAAAAAGGTACATGGACCTTTGCAGAACGAGGAATTTGCCAACTGTCACTTGGCATGCCAAACAAGTTTTGGAAGCTAAAGGACATTTTGTATTCAAGTTTTAATATGCTACACACGTGTGTGTGTGTGCGCTACACATGCTTTCACACACAAATAGACAGAGCTCTCCAGTTACTGCTGCGCCGTGGTTTTGTTCCATTGTCTGCCATGCGTCATGCCCACAATCGCCTCAGAAGGGGAGTGTTTTGCCCAGCAGACTCGCAGATTTCATTGTTTTGGTCATTTTTCTGTGATATTGGTGCCTCAACCATGAAAGTAAATAGTCTACATAGTATGATTTTTTATTCCATTTAGTCTAGTTATGTCTCAAATATTTGTGGCTTTGTTTCAGTTAAAATAGTTCATCCATCTGTGTCTGCTTATCCGGAATCGGGTCGTGGGGGCAGCAGGGAACCCACAAACCAGCTCCGACTGGGGGATCCTGAGGTGTTCCCAGGCCAGGTTGTAGATATAATCCCTCCACCTAGTCCTGGGTCTTCCCCGAGGCCTCCTCCCAGCTGGATGTGCCTGGACCACCTCCCTAGGGAGGCCCCCAGGAGGCATCCTTACCAGATGCCCGAACCACCTCAACTGGCTCCTTTCGACGCAAAGGAGCAGCAGCTCTACTCCGAGCTCCTCTCGGATGACTGAGCTTCTCACCCGATCTCTAAGGGAGACGCCAGCCCCCGAGGAAACCCATTTTGGCCGCTTATGCCCTGGATCTTGTTTTTTGGGTTATGACCCAGCCTTCATGACCATAGGTGAGGGTAGGAACGAACACTGACCGGTAGAACGAGAGCTTTGCCTTCTGGCTCAGCTTTCTTTTTATCACAACGGTGCAATAAATCGAATGTAATACCGCACCCCCTCTCCGATTCTCCGACCAATCTCCCACTCCATGGTCCCCTTACTCTCGAACAAGACCCCAAGGTATTTAAACTCCTTCACTTGGGGTAAGGACTCATTCCCTACCTGGAGAAAGCACTCCATTGGTTTCCTGCTGAGAACCATTGCCACAGATTTAGAGGTGCTGATCCTCATCCCAGCTGCTTGAGTGCTGAAGGTCACAGGTCAATGATGCCTTCAGGACCACATCATCTGCAAAAAGCAGCGATGAGATCCCCAGCCCACCAGTCTGCAACCCCGACTACGCCTCGATATCCTGTCCATAAATACTACAAACAGGATTGGTGACAAAGTGCAGCCCTGGCGGAGGCCAACCCTCACCTGGAACAAGTCCGACTTACTGCCAAGAACCTGGACACAGCTCTCGCTTTGGTCATACAGAGATTAAATGGCCCTGAGAAGGGACCCCCCTCACCCCATACTCCCGCAGCACCTCCCACAGTATCTCCCAGGGGACCCATTTATAGGACTCCTTCAGTCGGACGGCTTCCCTGACCACCAGTGTCCACCAAGGTGTTCGTGGGTTACCGCCCCTTGAGGCACCTAAGACCACAGCTCCCCACCGCAGCTTCAGCAATGAAAACATTGTCCACTCAGGTTCAATGCCCCCAGCCTCCACAGGGATTTGCGACAAGCTCCACCGGAGGTGTGAGTTGAAAGTCCATCGGACAGAGGCCTCCTCCAAACTTTCCCAATTTACCCGTACCCGTTTGGGCTTACCAGGTCTGTCCAGCCCTGACCCAACTTACCACCAGATGGTGATCAGTTGACAGCTCCGGCCCTCTCTTCACCCGAGTGTCCAAAACATACGGCCTCAGATCAGATAGGGTTAGGGTTAGGGTTAGATAAAATCGATCATTGACCTTTAGCCTAGGGAGCTCTGGTACCAAGTACACTTATGAGCATCCCTACGTTCAAACATGGTGTTTGTTATTGACAATCCATAACTAGCACAAAATAAACAGTTTAATGATGTGATACACGATCGGGAGTCTTTACATAGTGTTTATTTTAAAAATTGAGCGGATGATCTAGCCCTTCCATGCCCTTCTGCCTGTTGAACGCCCTGTGGCTCCATCAAAATAGACCTGCCGCATATTTTTAGCGCAGAAGAGCAGAGAGACACTTCTGGGGCGCTTCTAGGCCGGGCTGCGTCATGGCTGGTGGAATCACAAGCATTGTCTTAAGTGGCACCACAGTCACCCCGGTGGAATTTAGGTGTTATTGTCTTGCAGAAAGAAAAGGTGAAAGTCCTAATGACGAAACTCAACAGCATGCTGTAGCAGTACACTATTAGTGTATTTTCTAAGTGAGCTTCTATCCATGACATGAGAATGTCATGTCTCTTTATGGGATGGGACATTTCATCGGATGGGGCACAGGTCACCTGAAATGAGGAGATTACAAATACCAGCTGCTCCACTGGAGCTCTTCTAAGACATTGGTACTACTTTGCAGCTTTGTGTGAGTGTTGATAGCTGTGTCCAGATCTGTGAAACAACCACTACTATTCTAAAGAAAACTCACTGCACTTATGGTGCAAAACTAAATCCTAGTTAACAGCATACAAACCAATGCAAACACGTGTATTTCCACGCAGAACGAAGGGATTTTTAAACCCTTTGTAATGTGGCACAGTACATCTCACATGAATAACAATATCACATCATTTATCAACAGTTTTGCCCTGTTTTGTGTGATACTGCATAATTCTAAAATACAGTCATGACACTGTGGCAGTGAGCACAACACCAGGACCCTAAAACTGAAGCAACTAAATGGAATTCAGCCATCCTTAACCTAATTATTTAACCTTGTGTTTTTCTTGTGATATGTCAAAATTTCCTCAGTGGAAAAAGCCTCTCATACTTTTGGACATTCCCAAAACATTAACACATAATTTGGCTTTGAAGGTGATGAATATTTTTCTAAATAATTGTGAAATGTACAATGGTTTCAAGGCTCTGAGCTACGCCCATTCAACATTCATACATGTTATTTCTATGATCTAAGACTGTCCTAAAACTGGCACCGTGCTCTAGGGAGTAGAACGGTCATATGTTGATTTGGGAGCCATTGCCTGTCGACCTTTTCTGTTGTTTAGGAATGAGGATATTTCGATTTTCGATGTGTTTTGGTTTTCTATGACACTATGCTTGAAACCTGTCAAGTCAAGAGAAGCATCACCTGTTGCATCATTTGATTATATATTGGTGTTATTAAAAGTAATCATCTATCAAAATGATTAGAGCAAACATTAGTGGAGATCCTGTTGGTTACTCAACTAACTAGGGAACTGATATACTTGTAACACTCCTAGCCAATAGTTTTACATATATATCAAGATGAACAGATTCTGTGTTGTTCACCCAACTCACAGTAACGCCATGCTTCAGAGGTCCATATTTTCACTATTAAATAATTCTTTTAATCAATAAATAGAAGATATAGTTTGTACAAAATTATCTTTAAGGCATGAAAAGTAAAACAGCTTACCCTAAAATCTGAACTTTGGCCATTCATTTCACAAACAACTAAATATTACAGCACATCTACGTATTTCTTGCAGTATATATCGAAGTTTTTTCAGAAAAAGCCTCTGTGTGAGTAACAGCAAGTCACTTCAGGAGTGCCCTGTTGTGTCATTGTGGGTTTGTAGCTGCAGCTGGGTTTAAGTTCCAACTGATGTCTGTTGGTTCTGCTGTGTCATTGTTACCAGATGTTGGCCACAATGGCCAAAAAATAAAGCACTCCCTCCCCAAGACCAATTCCTGGCCCAAATGCAACCATTCTGATGGAGACCCCCTGGGTGTGTGAATGCATTGGCAAGGGTCCATGTAGGGGCAGAAGGGGGTGAGGACATGGTCACAACCAGCGGGAACACCTGCAGTGTACTTCAGTCTGCCAGGGGCCATTTAAGGCCACTTTGAGAGAGTTTGGTTTGGAGCCAAAGGAAGTTGTATAAGGGGGACTGGCACAATATCAAGGCAAAAGCATCACAAGTACAACAGAGCAACCATGGTGTTAAGAATCTGTCCCATTTTTAGGTTGGTAACCAATTATAACCGTGGATGATTGTCTCAGGTCAGTCAATGATAAAATGAGCGCGCCTCGACACTTGTGGCAGACAAAACATCCCGGGGCTCTGCTTTTAACTCAGTAGACCATGAAATCTTCCTCCAGACTAGAAAAATATATATCACAGGATACAGACAGACAAAACTTCGGTCATAATGGAGTACCACTAAAAATGGCTCTGCGCAAACTCAATATTTAAAATAATGTAGAGATGCGCACACTATCAGGTGGCCGACGTCAACATTGACATAATAGCACAGAATTGTTGATGAGGTACTTGTGGTTTTTAATGAACTATCTATATTTGTTTGAGATCTTGGTAATTAAAAAATGCTGCTAGAATACATCTTACATACATTTTTTGATCTCTATAGTAGAAAAGGAATTTTACATTGCCTTGGAATAATAAACATACTTCTCCCAGTTTACAGTGAATATTACAAAACTGATTGTGTGTGTCGGTGTGTGTTTGTAGACAAGTGCATGAGACACAAGGTTGTCCACGTTCCTCCTTGTCCAGGCATATCAAAGGCAGGTGCCAGCCCTTGTGTTCCTGCCAGCCTGATGCTGTGCCAGATTCCAAAGGTTAACAAGAATCTCACAATAGTGCCATTCTTCTCTTTGCACATACCTACTTTGGTTCTCCTTTCCAAAATCTTCCTGTTGTGACGCACAAAAGCTAGGCTTGTGTTATATGAACCTAGGGACGTGCCGGGGATAGATGATCGTGACATTTCTACAGTTGGGCGTGTAAAGACAGTTTGCACTGAAATAAGGGAAAAATCCTTTTTTAAGATTATTCTGAAAATGCAACATTGTTTTGTTCTATTCCTTTATTTTCTATTCTTTAAAACATATGTACTGTATATTCTGTAAATAATACAAATACTGCAAAAATTTGTATTGCCTTGCTATTTTATGACGGTGAGTAGATGTATTAACTGCAAACTGAGGTACAGACCATGAGGTCTGGAATAAACGATTCCAGTTGGGGCTTTTAATAAGAGCACTAATTCATGTTTTGACATAAAGCATGACTTCATCCGAGTAAGAGAGTTAACTCATGCTTTATGTTGAAACATTAGCAGGTGCTCTTATAGCTTAAAGTATAATTGTGTGCTCCAGACCGCCTCCCTCAAGGTTCTGTCTCAGTTGAAAGTAGAAGTTTGTACACTAGCAGGGCCAAGAGAAGTGTTATTTCTTTCTTCATGCTAATTTGAAGGCTGGTATCCCTGTAAAAGAACTGTAAATCTTCATACCTTTTACATTACACAAATTCATATTTTTTTTTTAGCATGTGTTGTAATAAATGCACCTGTAATGCACCATGTAAATGATTTCATTTCATCATTTAGCAATTTAGTATTTCACAATGGTTATATCTTGGCTTTGTAGTTCCTCTTTGTTGTTATTAACCCTTGTGTTGCCTTCCTGTTAAAATTGAAAATCAACACTTCTGTTGATGCTTTTTAATCAATGTTTTTTACTTTTTCTTACATTTTTGTCCCTTTTTTCAATGTTTTTTTGACGTTCAACACTTAATAACAGTTATTTTTTTATGGTCAATAAACCTCATTTATAGGAAATTATACCTAATGTTTAAGTTAGAAAAGCAGAAATTAGGAATTATTGAGACTAAAATTAAAGGAATGGATGTTGATGGATAATCACAGACTGGAATATGTCAACTTTTACTCAATACTATTTCAAAACCACTTGAATTTGCTTTTCAAATGCCATAAAATTTAATAAAACACCCTAACATTAATGAAAGTAGAGATTTGTACTTGGCAAAGAGCGTTGTGTGGAATCAATCATGTTATTTTGGGTAGTTATAAAGAACATTGATATAGGAAAACGGGTCAATTTGACCCGAGGACAACATGAGGGTTAACATGTTTTTCAATCAAAGATTTACAGTTTGAGTGCCACATGGGTTTCTTGGAGAAAAGATATATACTCATAATTCATAGTCAGTGTAATAACCAGTAAAAAGTAAAGCTAATAAATGTTAATGAACCCCACTTTTCACTGCCACCATCTTTTGCACTAGTGTGTCTGTGTCTCCATCTTACCTATTTATTATTCATTCTGCAATGAAGTCATAGTCTGGTGGAATAACTGTCAGTGTGAGTTAGACTGGACTCAGAGGACATGTGAAATATTTGTCTGCTGGGTGATAAGTAGACTGGAAGCAGGTTTATGTTGTGTCAAGCTGCATTGCTGCAAAAAACATCTAAAGCTAGTTAGCTACAACTAAATTTTTTGAAATATTTAATATATTGATTGTGATGTGGTGAGAAAAAGTAGAGAAGTACACAGCTTGGGTAACTTGTCTTACTGAAAATACAAGTTACTGTGTTTCATTACTAGCCGCTTTGCTGCCATGAACTGTGGCACTTTGGATTGGAGCTGTCTGAACACATTCTGTACGCATGCACTCAAATTCAGTTCATGTACGCACACTGGGCTTCCTCACAATTGGGATTGAGTTTCATTACTGTTCTATGTGAGCTGCTGCAGAGATGTGCAAGAAGGTCACAAGAGCAGCTCCAGTTTAATTGCCTGCTTTCTTTTGTCCATCTGGCTTAACTGGATCCCAATGTATATGTGAATATAATATTAGGCTAGTATACTCACATCCATCTGCACATGCCCCCAGCTTCTTCTTTCAAACCTGTTTTAAGGAAAAGCAGTTCATGTCTGGGGAAAAAATAAGGATATTCCAGAATTCATTCACTAATTTTGCCTTCAGAAAAGCCTGAAATATACATGGATTCAACACGCATGGTCGTTGCTGCATCCATCCAACACATTCAAGCTGAAAACCTTTTGAGTCCATCTAAGTTCCTGAAAACATCTTGAGTGACATGAGAAATGACCCTGAAAGTGTAGAGTGTAGCCATGAGGGAAAGCACCTGGTCAACAACAATGCTGAGGTACACTTTGGAATTCAGGCTATCTTCACTTGGTATGTGAATCACAGAAAAAAAACATCCATTACACCATCAGCTAAACTGTATCTGTACATTTGACACACGTCAGCTTGTTGATCAATCAACACATCAGGAAACATGTTTTGGACTGCAACTAACAACTGTTGTTATTATTGTTAATCTGCAGACTGTTTTCTTGATTAATTGATTAATATAAAATATCAGAAAATACTGATAACTTCCTAAAGGCCGGGTCAATGTCTCCAAATAGCTAGCTGGCACTTTTATCTACAGCCTACATCCTCATTCCTACCATATAACAGCAGAATAGGTCACAAAATGACATATGATTACTGCTGCATGGTGAATATAACACATGACCGGGATGGACATTTTAATCACGTGACCATTCTACTTAATTTAATAGGGTTAGGGTTAATAACGTTGTAAAATGGATCTAGTTGAGTTTTTATTGACAGAAATACTTATGGTTAGGAAATCTGACATGGATTGGCTTAAAACGAGTCATGTGAAACTACTAAAATAAGGAAAAGGATAACATGACGTCACAGACCTTATTATGTGACAGGCTAAGGTCCATAAAACTCACTTTATTTTAAAAAAGTGACAGTTGATGTACGGTATCATAAACCCCGGTCCCCTAAGTGAAAGTCCTGAGTTTGTTTGACACATCCACCGGACGAACCTGCCTCCTCCATAAGGCTGATTTATGCAACTGCGTAAAATCGATGCCGTGGGTGCGTACGTATGTACGTGGAGACACAAACCTACGCCAGACCCGACGCCATAGCCTGCCGTGCACCTCTCAAAAAATGTATTTACACGTCGTTGCGATGCAGACCGCATTGCAACTGTGATTGGTCTGCTTGGCAGCGGGCTTGGTAGTGTTGCATTTTACCCTTCTCATTTCCTGGCGTGTGTGTGTGTGTGTGTGTGTGTGTGTGTGTGTGTGTGTGTGGGGTTGTATCATGCGGACAAGCCGACAGCTTTGTTGTCATTACTTAGAATTCCTCATGAGGGCAACAGCATTGTAATACTCTAACAATTTGTTAAGAGGACAGACATTACTCAAAGCTTCAATAAAGCTTTAAAAGGATAAGCCGTGTAGTACGACTGCGGTAGTTGACAATTACAATACAACAAGATCTGGAAACATCCATAGCAAAATGTTTCAATTCATGGACAAACGAGTAGGGTCAGGAGGATTATGTGTTTGTATGACTGACTCATTGTTTGCTAGAACTTGTCAGCTTGGGTTTCAAATGGCATTTGTGGGTGGCTATTGCGAACCCCAGGACAAGTTGAAAAGCTTAGCTCTTAGGAAATGTCACTCACTCAGTCATGACGCTAGAGTCTATCCAATGAACTTGCAGCAATTTATCATCGGAAGCCTATCTGTTACAGCGCTCATGTATTTACTTCATGGTCTACAGTGAAAGAGAATGGACCCTTGTTCTGCACTGCCAAGGTGCGTGTCAGTGAGAGTACTGCTCAGGTAGGTACCCACAGCTTCTCTGACGAGGAGCATTTCACAAGAATTATGGAAATGTCCAACAATGTAATACTATCCATATAGGCAACCAGCAATGGGAAGGGGGAAAAATGACGTTTTAGAGTGCAAGATAGATCACAAACACATATTCTATAGTGCTCAGACATTATACTAAGATATATCCTGTATGTATATACAGTACACCTTGATCATTTGATATCTACGTTAAACACTGCAAACCTTTTGTGCTTTACATTTAAGATTCAAGATTTCTTTGTCATTCCACAGTACACTGTAGTACGAAATTACGTGCAAAGTTCACAGCTTAAAAAATACAACACAGAAACAATTAAAAACACCGTAGATAGATAGGGTGTGCAGAGCATGTAGAGACAAAACACATACAAAACACATTGCAATTATCCAGTACATGTTGCACATAATACTTCTGTACTATCACTGGAGTACGATTTTAAATGCAGAATTTTTACATCTATCTGAGTAAGTTTCTGTTGTATTGCTACATTTACTTAAGTAAAGGATTTGAATGCTGGGAAGCAGGTTGGGGGGGTGGATGGGTCAAACAACACAGAACTTTCAGTTTGAAAGTGGGAAACAACATTTTATTGACCCGTTGTGTTGGATGTTAGCGAGCTTCCGAGCTACGTCATAGCATCTTTTTGAAGAGAGAGGGGCCCTATCTCGCACCCGACACAGTGCAAAGCCTGGCGCAAGTGTCTTTGCTGGTCTAAGACCAACGCAGTTGTCAATGTCCTATCCAGCGTCCCCGTCATTTAAATAGTAAATGCACCTGCGCCCATCTGTGCGCCCATGAGCATGCTGGTCTTACAGGGAGGTGTGTTCAGGTGAATTTTGGGCGTCCTGGTCTTACAGGGAGGTGTGTTCAGGTGAATTTTGGGCGTCCTGGTCTTACAGGTAGGTGTGTTCAGGTGAATTCTGGGTGTGCTGGTCTTACAGGGAGGTGTGTTCAGGTGCATTCTAGTTTCTAGTCTTACAGTTAGGTGTGTTCAGGTGCATTCTGGGTGTGCTGGTCTTACAGGGAGGTGTGTTCAGGTGCATTCTAGTTTCTAGTCTTACAGGGAGGTGTGTTCAGGTGCATTCTGGGTGTGGTGGTCTTACAGGGAGGTGTGTTCAGGTGCATTCTAGGCATTCTGGTCTAACAGGGAGGTGTGTTCAGGTGCATTTTGGGCATATTGCTATCTTTAGGCAGCGGGAAATGATTGCTCCATTGACCAACAAAAACCTGGTCTAAAGTCAATAACGCAGGATTTCATTGTTATTTTAACAGCACATTAGTAAAATGTGCTGTCACACACACACACACACACACACACACACACACACAGCAGCAGAAGATTAAAAAAATAAAAATATTACTATGAGAAGTAGTATGATATGATCTGCTCACACACTTTCACTTCACACACGAGCAGATCAGTTTCTCCTCCTGAAAACCTCTGCTTCCTGTCCTCTTCCAAATCCGCCATCATAACAGCAATGAGCCAAGGTTCAAACGCGCCTGGCTTTTAAAGGGAATGGGAGAGGACACTGATTGTTTTATTGTATGGTACGCCCAAAACACACCTATGATTAATGAAGACACTAAGTCCAACCCTTTTGAACCATGCAAAAGGGTTGGACTTCCCGTTAAACTAGCAAGAAAGGATTCGTACACGCCCTAATTGCACTTGTGCTAGGTGCTTCACGCCATGCGCTTAGAAGGTTAATATAGGGCCCTGTGAGATTAACCGTGGTCTGCACTTTCCAGTCTAAAAAAACAGCACAATAGTGCCAAGTATTGTTTCTTTTTTTTACCAACGAAGCCCCCTACGAGCCACAACTGTGAATGTTAGAAAGTGATAATATGGTCATCTGCAATTAGACACAGATGTATTACCGGGGTGGTTGGAGTCTCATAAAAACTGTAGTAATAATCTGTACATGATCAGTTGTATCATTTTTACATTCCCACTGAGGGTGAAATCACATTTTGAAACAGGTGTCAAAATATTGCCTAAGTCGTATCTCCTACAGCGCTCATTAAATAAATTCCAGACTAGACCTGCTTGGCAAAACCCTTCTAGGGTGAACTATTACACTGAAGAAGCCATTTACATGCTGGCAGTTATGTGGAAAGCCATTACAGTATTCATGTTTCTGGCTATATTTTTCCTTGACATACATGTAGAACTTGACTGCTAGGGTTTCTGTTTATTCCCATGGCAGCATGATGCATACACATTTATTTTAAGTATGAGAACAGTGCTTCCAGGATTTGTGGGGAAGTCCCTCTTTTGCTATATTGGGGTGTGTGTGTGTGTGTGTGTGTGTGTGTGTGTGTGTGTGTGTGTGTGTGTGTGTGTGTGTGTGCTTACAGACATACCAAAGCATCAGGGCATTTAATCACGTCTACCCGTTGAAATAAGATGTGTTTTATGCCAAGTCCCTCTTTCACAAGTCTGTTTTAATGGGCTAGTGGAATATATCCAGTGATGATTTTAGGCTATCTGTTACTGAGTGAGTAGCTTCTGTTCATCGATGCTGAAAGGAACAATAGCTTATTACACATAAAACATAAAAAAACACTCCCACACATGAACCATGCATGCACCTTGACAAACTGTCCCTTTTAGGCCCTACAGCTTCACAACTAAACTGAATCTGGCAGAGGTGAATGTATCATCTTAATAAAAAATAAAGATTTAATTACGTTTTGTTCGGAAACCTAAGAGCGTAGTGAAGAGCATGTTATGTTTATTTGCCTTCAGGTCTCTTCTACCAGGGTGGCTTCCACATTTTCAGGCACTCTCATTAAATGGTGTTAAAATCAAAACTGAAATCTCTGCCTTATCTCACAGAGCCTGTCATCAGCTGCGTGATGTAGAGTTTTTTTTTTTTTTTTTAATTTATGACATCAAAAGAATCAAACAGGATTTCCCTTCTGGCTTTACTTAGATATTCATTTGCAATTACCTTTAAGCTAATAAGATGACTATTATTAGCCATTAAGGTTTCAAATAAATCAAGTAAGACGAATCCTTGAAGTTGAGAAGCTGCTTATATGTAAGTTGAAGATAACTATTGTTGACTGTGTTTGCTCTTATTTTGACAAATCAATAGTTGAGATACATTCACAAAAAAAAAAAAAGCCACCTTTTTCCTGAGACTTGTGATATGCTATGCTAAACATATGCACTGAACGGAAAAAGACAATGTAGTGCATAAATACTGAAATATGTCCTACATTAAACAAACATTAAACAATTAAACAACTATTGTAATATGTAATAACATACAAAGAATCCATGTACGTAGCCTAAACTAAGTTAGCATGGTAACATGCTAGTGTGTTAGCATGTTATGTTGAGAACCTGGATTTGACATCAGAGCCGTAGGCTACTGCAAATGTGGTTACATTTTGAAAAGCTATTCAAATAATGAAAATATAACCTTGTATAACGTTAACATATAACAAGTGCGTCATCCCCTTTGTCACACAACAAATAAATAATATATGTATGTACACGGTGTTGATTCGGGCCCAGCGTCACACCACACATGGTGCTGATCTGATCGGGAGTGTGCTGGTTGGCCTCAGTTGCATGTTGGATGCTTCACAGCCGCCGGCTTGCCAAATCTCTGGGTTTCACTCCGACAAACAGCCGACTTGGGGGATTTAGTTCCACAGTAATTGTTGTGTGCGATCATTGCTGGGCTCTCACAAGCTTTTTTGCTGTGCCCAAGTGGCCATTGTTGTAATGTTGTTCCCAAGCTGTAATAGGCAGATGGCTGCGAGCCTTGCTGCTCGGTCTTGATGGGGCTTTCCCCATATCCCTGCTCACGATGAGGTGTGATGTAAGGTGTTTGCTTAGAAGGATGCTTATTTCAGTGTTCTGAGACAACCAGATGTTGGGTTTGATGCATAATCACTTGGCTAGGAATTTGTTTTTGGGAAGGAGCTCAGCTAGTCTGGTCAGTCTATATGACATTGTCCAGTTTTTGCCACCACTTCATGATTTAAATATGCAAAAGAGATGGGAGAGATATTAGTGTCACTCAAACCAGAAACAAACAAAAAATTTAAGTATCCTATGAATTTTGTTTAGTTACCAACCATAGTTATGTTTACATTTAGTGTTGATCACCAAAATGCATACAGACCGTATCCTTGAGGTCTTCCTTATAAAACAATTTGCAAAGCCTATTGGACAACATGTCATTGTCTACATCCATGTTTACCTTGGCTAGCCCCCTTCCTGTCATTTTTAATGTATTACAATGGACAAAGCTTAATACTAAAAATGTTCACTCATTTAGCTGGGATATCCGTTTCCTTCTGCTTCCTTTGTGTTGGCGTTCTAACCTCCAGCGGATTTCCGAGGACTATGGTTAGACATAGCTAGCTAGCTAGACTATCTGCCCAATCAGAGTTTTCTGTTGCGGGACTAAAACTACTTTTGTACGTACATGTTCTACCCCAACAAGTTCCTTCTGAGGCTATATGGCAGTGCTTAGCACCGCCCAAGACGATTGTGACCGGCTTAAAGAAAGGCCATTAAACCAGAGCGTGTTTCCCGCCCATCCTGGATTGTAGCCAGACCCTCCTCCAGCGCGCTGTGGGGGAGGGTCTGGCAAAGCAATGGGAAAATGACCCTACTTCTCACTCGAATTATTACCTCAGTAAACATTATCATAATGATATTATGGACTCACTACTTTCCAGTGTTCTTCAATACCATACAGTATGATGTTAGCAATACTAACCATGGCACTGTGTACATAAAAATAACTTGTTTCTCGGTGTTGTTCATGTTTTCATCCTAAATTTCGACCCTCTCACTGTGTGTTTTCATTTCATTAGCTAGCTACCGCTAGTTAGCTGCTAACTTAAGGGAAAGTTTGTCAATTTTCTATACTGCTGAACATACTAATGAATAGCGTCTGTGCTTACCCGCTGGTAAATCTCTCCTGGGTGACTCGCTTGCGAAGGGTTGAAACTCAGCAACTTTCCCTCTTTAGCGTTTAGCTTAGCGCTATTGCCACCATAACTAACATTGGCTTGGCTGCGTCATCCTCCCCAACTCCACCCTCTCGCCAAAAATCATCACATTCGCTTGCAAAAAAAAACAAGATGGCGTCGCTCGTATTGCCAAACCCGAGGCTTCAAAACGGCAGTCTACAAACCAATTGGTGTTGTCACGTATGCTACGTTCATTGTTTTTACAGTCTATGATTATAATGTTTGTGGCTGCTGCCAACTGTCAACTGTCAATGTAATAGAGTGAAACTGTCTGCAGGAATGTATATCCCTGCATGCTCCAGTGTGTGCATGTACAGAACATACTATTGCACATGCCCATTTCCGTGGACCAGCTTGCGACACTGCTCCATAGCACCCAGCGACTAAAAACTCAACAAGGTACCTTTAAAAAGTTGAAATGCAGTATTCGCAACACCATAAAACATGGCATGGGGTGTTTTTCCCCTATCACAAAACTTTTAACTTTTTTTGACCAAAACTACAGTCCACACTGAGACAATTACAGCAATGTTTGCATCCCTCATAGTCTATGTTCACCGCAGACTCCAAACTGGCCTTTTCACTCACGCAGCTGCTCCTGCACTCGTGTTTGTTAGCTTTGCTGGCCACAAAGCCGGTCAGGCTCGGCTTAAACTGACAAAATAATAAAATGCAAGCAAAATTTGTGGCTTGTAACAACTTACGGCACATTGCATGTGTTGACTATCACTCAAGCAGAGCTGCAGTTGCTTAAACAGTCATTGAGCCCAGAGCCACACAATTCATAGAAGTACACTGAACATGTCCCACAAGGCCTGAGAGGGATAAGTGGAATTAAACTCACGTTTTTTTGATTACACACAGCCGCATGTGGGATGTTTTGATTGCCCAATGAAAATATGTATTAATGATATCTGTAGTGGCAACATGTGTGTGGAGTGACTCCAGCACACACACCAAATGCAGTTGGAAGGCATCAGCGATTTCCCTGAAAATTATTGCGTTCTGCCTGAGGAAAAACATAGAATTGGCCAACTCTGTCAACGTTTCAAAACACTCTAACAGCCTCTCTCTCTCTCTGTTCAACCCAAATGTATTTACTCATCTCCGATTTCAATTGCACTCTGGTTTGTTTCTCTCAGTTATCATCTGTTCTTTAAGGGATTGTGGAATTATGTCAGTGGGAAATAATGATACTACATGGTGGTTTGACTAATAACTCAGGTTTTGGTGAGTGTTTTTCTTTTAAAATGACCCATATCTGAGGTTCTTATCAGCCCGGTCCTGAATAATGTGTTCTAAACTGCTGATGAAGCTCTTCCATTTCTTTCTGGACAGGCAAAGAGACCAATGTGCCAAGAGCGAAGAGGAACTAAGGCCAAGAAGCAAAGTAAAGTGCTTAAAATGAAGCCGTGTGAGGTCAGGTGTGGGAATCCCTCCCAGCATGAAGTTGAAAGAGGGAAGAGTGACAGAAATGGTGGTGTGGGCTGTGACCTTCCAGGAAAGGTGAAGTCAGATTTAGTCGGATTTATAGGCAAGAGAGAAAAGCAAGGAAAAAGAAGACCAAAACGCATCAAAAGCTATTAAGCAGCTAAATTATTTTTCTAGAAGAGCAATAAAAAGGTATTCAACATTCCCACACTGAATCACAGAACCTGGTTCCCGGAAAATTCTTCCAACCCACACATCCATTTGGCCAAGAGACACCTCCATGTTACTTTACCCCTCTCCGTTTCACCTCCAAGAAAGAAAGGAAAAAAAGAACACTTGCTATCATTTGTCTAATGAGCTACAGTATGACTCACTTTAAATAATGAAAATGCGAAACCCATTTCTACCCTAAAAGTCTTTTATTACTGTCACTATTTCCCCCGTTCTCGTGTTACTCCTCCCATCATACTGGACTGATTTGTGCAAGAGAGAAAAAAAGATGTGGACAAAGTCATGAGAAAATGAAATGATTCTATAAAAGGCCGTGCTCCCTGTGCAGGGCTGAGTGGCTAATTTACAGCTTGGTACTACAAGATTTACTGCAAAAGCAGTGGGGTTTCATTTGATTTAGGTTAAAGTGTGCCACATTGCCAAGCAGCATGGGAAGTACTGCAGTTTCTTGGATTATTCTACTACACCATGGATGGGTTGTTGTTTTTTGCTGCGGTGTGTGTGTGTGTGTGTGTGTGTGTGTGTGTGTGTGTGTGTGTGTGTGTGTGTGTGTGTGTGTGTGTGGTGTCAACCTGAGAGATGATTCCATGTACAGAAACCGACTAAATACTAGGGGTGGGGAAAAAAATCCTTACAGCATAGTATTGCGAGTTTTTTCAGTGACAATACTGTATGGATCTATTATTATATATGTGTTGGTCTGCTTGACAATTTGACTATTTTAAAGCAATGAAATTGAAGTGAGATGAACAAAACAGTGAAATGTATCTTTTTAGATACAGCAGATGTTGACAAAGATTCCTTTTTGGGGACATCATTTGAAATTGGAAAAAGGTAATGAATTGCACTAGGCTCTTTCTGACCGAAGGGATTTTTGCAGTTCCTAGAACACAACGTTCCTAGAACTCTTTTCTTCTCGTGTTCCCACTGGACCAATTTGGGGATTTTTAAGTTCCTCTGACCGCAGTTCCTGTAACTCTTTCAGCTCCTACTTCAGGGCAGGGTCTCTTCCCTTTTCTGCATAGGAACCCTTACATTCTATAGGTAACATTCTATAGAATGTTACCTATTGGTTACCTAATGTTACCTATAGGTAACATTCTATAGAATGTTACCTATAGCATTCTATACAATGTTACCTATAGGTAACATTGTATAGAATGTTAGACCATTCTATACAATGTTGCCTATAGGTAACATTCTATAGAATGTTACCTATAGGTAACATTAGGTAACCTATAGGTAACATTCTATAGAACATTGTTCCTGAACATACAAACTTCACACAGAAATGCCCTTCACGGAAAAGGGATCAAGCTGTGAGGCAGCAGTGCTAACCACTGAGCCACCGTGCCTTCTATGATGTCATATATCACATATACACATATATTATATCACAGAACTCGTAACTTCATTCTACTGTAGAGGACAACTTGTCACTTTCTTCCCTCTTGTCTATCTCACACCAGGGCTTGTCTCTTCTCCTCTCTCTTTCTGGACCATAAATCTTCCTGTTTCTCTAAGTGGATCCTGGGCGTTTGTCCCAGCCCAACGCCTTTCTCCCAGGGTATTTATGAACTCTTTGTACTCATTTATCACACCATGACACGGCCTCCTTGACAAAGCAAATCAGTCCTGTATATTAATGGCATTTCAATATGATGTAACGCCGCCATCCATTTCTATCTCTAAACACACTGTATTACCTCCACTGGGTGTAAAAGGAATTTATATCTAAGGACCTCTCATGAGCTCTTTTCAGACATGAAATACATCACATTGCCAGCTTCACCCATCTGTTTAAGTTGTGGCTTTTTGGCATATGTCTCCATTGCGTACATGTTCGGTTATTGTTCTAATCAAATATGACAATATGATTACAAATTGTGCTGCAATGCTTGATACTCCTATGGTGCACAAAATCATATTTCCTTCTCACCAAGATGGCAGCTCATTGTCATAATTCAGTAGATAAAATATAAAATTGTGTTGCCTTTTCAACAGTCCAACCATGTCCAGTCCAAGTTTTGGCTTTTAGGTGTAAAGTTGTGACTTTCATTGTATTCATATTTTGCTCACGTGGGATTCTTTTTGTTTGATGTGCTAGCTATACCTAAGCAGCATTAATCAGCTTAATGTTAAAAAATCCTCATAAAGTGAAATTTGCATGACATGGGACCTTTAAACAAATCATGATTTCTATTATTTCAAATTAGTTAAGCTACCCTACAAGTTTTTCCCGTACCCCCTGGCAACAATCTAGGTACTGTACCTCCCCGGAGAACAAGTACCCCTGATTGGGAATCACTGGTGTAAACCAATAAAACAAATAAAGGCAATGAATCCATTATGCAATAGCACAAAGGTGAGGGAACCGCCACTGTACTCATGCTAATGGAATGAACCAATCAAACAACTTGAAGAGTCAGTTCTTAGAACTGCTACTTATGTTTTGAAACTGCACATGCCCAGGTATGTATTCGATCAACCTGACAGGTGAATAACAACCAGGGTTCACTACATGTTTTTCACTGCGCCACTATTTTTATAAGACCCAGCAAAACACACTTTTTATGGCCCTTGAAGTTAAATGCATGCCAGTGGCTTTCAAGAACATTTTTCCGTGTCTACGGCAAGACAATGTCACTGGAGTGCAAAGGCATGAGTCCTTGTTTATCAAACCAAAAGTATTTGTTCTTTGAAAAGGGAGATGTACTAAAACAGAAGGAAATTCCCTGAGTGACACCTCTTAGTCTCTTACCCGTCAGATTCAAACTAAATGGTTGCTCCACCTTAAAAAGTCGAATGATAAAAAAAATAAAAATAATCAGGCTCTGATGTAATGTTGTCATTGTAGCAACATACCAGCATCTGAACAGCAGACATTGGGATAATAATGCTGAGCTGGCGTTTTGGCAGGCAACCCGCTATCTGTTCTGGATTGAGTTTATACAAAAAAAGGGGGGGGGGGGGTCAGGCGTCAACCACTGTGTAAGTCTGGGTTTACACTGAGAGAGGCAGTGGAATGGAAACTGTTTCTATCTGCATTCGACATCCTAAGCGTGCAGATTGCAGTCTTTGCATGTCCAAAATTACTCCTGCACAGTGCAATTAAAGCTTTGTTGGGAGGAACACTTCATACAAACACTCTAAAATCCACTCTGAGTTTTTACAATGTTACACTACTTTTTTTTTTTCCTCTTAAAAAACAGTGAAATTGGCACGAGTCAAAAAAATGGATTGCCTTTTAGTTTCTCTGAGAAGCCTCAAAAGGTAAACACTAGCTTAGCAAAGTCAATATTTACTGCGTTTGAGGCCGGGTACTGCGGGGCCACGACTGGACCCCTCTTATAGTCAGGAGCCTTTTTGTGTGTTGTTTAGCTCTACTGGTTAGTACTGTACTGCAGTCAGCCTTTGAACTCGGGTCATATTCTATTCACATCTTTTGATAAATGTCGAGCAAGATGAGAGATTGTCACTTAGTAACCACAGTCAACAGGGCCAGTATCAGAGAGGCAGAGATTGATTGTTAGAAGTGTGTGTGTACGTTAGCTGTGTTATCATTGGCTCTGGACACAAGAACCCCCTCCCTTTGACAAATATGGTTGCACAATCAGACTGTAGCAGGGTGGATGAACTGCGTCCAAGCTAAGCATGCAAACCTGGAATCTGCCAAGAGTCGACTGTGGCATGATGGAGATTTTTCCGATACGTCAGCGTGATTTCTGTCAGGAGATTTAACCATCTAAAGAGCCAATTAGAGATGTTGGCTGTTTTATTTTTGAATGAATCCAAATCTTTCGGTTTCATCAGCGTTTCCCACATGCTTGCTCAGCATTAGTAACAGATGTCAATAACAGAGAGCACATAGAGGCTGATGATGTGACCAGGGGCAGATGTAATATGTTACAACTTCCTGAATATAATGACCCCGGCTTAAATGTCATTATCTTAACTCTCTGTGGCATTTCACTCTAAATGGGTTTACAATGTAGGTGTACAGCAGATTAACCTTATATTGGTCTTTAACTGTGAGGAGCGAGGGTGAAAAAGTATCACCATTATGTGAATCTGAGACGCTCCGTTGTCACTGGTATTATGAAAGCCATGTTGGCTGCCAGAAAGTCAAAGAGAAGAATTAGCCAGGGCAAAAAGCAATCACACGCCGGTCCATTCAAGGATACAGCTGGTGTTATTCTATATTGTTCAACAAATCCCATTAAAACACACTCGTCCATCTGTTAAAGACGTTCCGACCCTGTCTGCGGCAGTTAATCCGTTTTTTCTCAAGACATAAATCTTCAAGAACAAGTCACAAATAATGTTTTTTTTTTGTTTTTATACCTTAAAAGCTCAGTAATTTCCTACAACTGCTGGGCATTGTAGTTTTTAGCAAATATTACTCAAACAGGAGTAGCTAGTGCATTTGCATGTTGATGACACAGACTTGAAGTAAAGTTAAATAAAGTTACTTTTAAAGTAGTCTCGCATTGAAAGACCTTCCTCCACAGCAGTGAGCATGAGGGTCTGGCTAGTCCACACATCATTCCAGGGACAAATGTTCATTGGCATTTCTTTAAACCAATCACAATTGTCTTGGGACCGCTGGACCGAGCCATGGTGCCGCTGCAAGAAAACCTCGGGAAGGAACACGTGCATTCAAAAGTAGTTTGAGTGCATTCAAAAGTAGTCATGCAACAGAAACCTCAGATTGGACAGATAGTCTAGCTAGCTGTCTGGATTTACCCTGCAGAGATCTGAGGACCAGGTTACCATAGTCCTCATGAATCCACCAAATTTAAAATTCCAACACAAAGAAAGCGGAAGGAAACAGAAAACACATGCATCCGTCGGAATTTCCTGCAGCACCAGAGCAATCTCCTGGAAGTGGAACGCGTTTTCCTATATCGATGTTCTTTATAACTACCCAAAATAACATGATTGATTCCTCACAACGCTCTTTGCCACTCTACTTTCATAAATTTTGGGGCGTCTTATTAAATTTTATAGCATTTGAAAAAACAACAAGTGTTTTTGAAATAGTATTGAGAGTAAAAGTTGACATATTCCAGTCTGTGATTATCATCAACATCCATTCCTTTTTAGTCTAAATAATTCCTAATTTCTGCTTTTCTAACTCAAACATTAGGTATCATTTCCTAAAAAGAAGGTTTATGACCATCAATTCCAAAAAAAACTGTAAAACTAAAGTTAATAAGTTAGTGTTATGTAGTGTTAAAATGTCAAGTGTTAAAAAAAAGAGACAAAAACGTGAGAAAACGTTTTTTGAAAAAGCCCCAAAAGCGTTAAAAAAGGGATAAAAATGTAAAAAAAATAAAAATGCGTCAATAAAAGTGTTGATTTTCAATTTTGACGGGAAGACAACACAAGAGTTAACCATAGTCCTCAGAAATAGTCCACTGGAGTTAGTGTTAGAACACAAAGAAAGAGGAAGTGAAACATCGTCCATTTAGACTACTTTTAAAATAACAAAACATTATGAAAATGATGATTATTGCCAAAGCATTATGAAAGGATTTGTTGGGCCAAACTGGGTGTCTCACGTAGAGCACCAGAATTGCCAGAAAGAGCCCTTACTTTCCACTTTGTTAGAGTGCTCACCATAGCCTGCAACACTGGCTATGATGGCTGTCTTTTTGGAACTCCAACCAATTTGGCACAAAATATTGATTTAAATTGGAGTTTATTGATTTAAATACGGTTGTATTGCTACCGCTAAAGAAACTAGCTGTAACTGTGACTAGCTGTTTAATGCAACCCTTCGTTTATTACTCAACACCACTATAAGGGCTGTGGTAGTAGCTGGATATTTTATGGGGTGCTGCCGTGGTGGACAAATTACCCAGCTGCTATTTTAATCACTGCAGGGATTGACACAACATTAGCTGAAGCGTTAGTGAGCCAGCGGGCTATCGGCTGCTCTACTTTACATTTAAACTGAATAAAATGTTGTTACATTTCTGTTGACGGCTCCTTTGAATGGCTTCTTTGTGAATATTTATGTTGACGTTCATGTCCTCATTCATCTTGTTTCCTTTTTGCACAGCGGCTGCATGTTGACACACCTGTAAGTGAACGTGTTGCAATGTCGCTAAGCTAACTAATTAGCATTGCTGTCCCTACGGCTGTTATTGCGCAGCGATCATAGACGTTATATTAAGATGTAGCGATAGGCACTCACCACATCTGCAGAATTCAACCAAGCCACTTAATAGACGTATTTAAGCGTCCGCTTGAAGGGAAACTTTGTTTTTTTTCAACTTGGATCGCTGCAGTCGGCAGCGGAGAGCCAAGCTAAAATGTAAGTTAATAGGGCAAATGTGCACTGTTCTATTTACATTCACAAAAGTGGACGTTTTGTCGCTGACAAGCTCAGATTAATATTCTGACAACATTATGGAAAGGATTTCTGAGGAGATCCTTTTTTTAAACATAAAAACAGCTGTGAAATGCATTCTCTAAAGGGGACTTTAATCTAGGCTACTGTCTTTAATTTGAGGAATTAATGTTTGTTTTTATGTGCTATCATTAAATCACCTGCTCCTTATTTTAGTTTCATTTCTGTCTTCTCTTTCACTTCCCCGTGTAGCTGTTTCTCGTCTCCGTCTCTGCTCTGGTCTTTCTCACCTCATTATAATTACGTCTGGTGCCTTTAGTTTTACTCTTGTTCCCCCTCCCAGTACCTGTATCTGCAGGGCGGGGTATGTCCAGTTGGTCCGCTGCTTGCCTTTTGTAACTTTTACCTTCCTTTGGATATAGAAATGTTCTACCACACGAGAAAAGCACCCAGAGGTCTTTGTTTGAACATGTCCAATGTGCAATTATGCTGGATCATTTGTTCTTGTTACGTGGGTGGTAAGTAGGTGTGCCGTTAAGCTAATTATAGATGTGGTGCTCATAGGTTAGGGGCATGACAGGGTCTTTTGGTACGACAGTCTAAGATGCTAAAATTAATCAATGCCAAGGGTGTGTGTGCATCCTGCATACGAGTGAGTGTTTTTTTTTTTTTAATGCAACAGAGAGTAATCAATCACATTGACTTAAAGAATTCAGTTCCAGCCTGTCTCTCCTATGTCCTCATTTCCCAATCTGTCATCACTCTACCTCATTCCAGCTCTCACCTTTCTTTCTCAGCAGTGTCTGTCTCCACTGGCCCTTTGGCCCGGCGTGTCTGGCACGTACAGAGGCCGAGACTATGTAGCCTAGAGGCTCCATCCTTAGGGATCTTCAACTTTTCTCACCCGAACAAAGGCTGGTGCTATCAGAAAGCACTGTGGCTATTCAGTTTCTGTGTCACCCAAGCTTTTATAGGGTACTGTTATGAAGAACCAAACGAAACAATGGCCACATCACAGCCTGTCTGGTTGTACAGCGTGAGGTAAAGTGTAGGTCAGGCCTAAAGCTAAAGATCTGAGCTGTAGTCACTGACACTGACAAATGCACATTCATTGTAGTTATTGTAATGTAGGTTTTATGTTTAGTGTAGAGCCTCAGCAGCCAAGTTTTTACAGTAAAATATCCAGTTCACATATTTGGGACCCATGGAAAATCATTGCTTAAACCCAATTGCGAGTCAAACTGAAATTCACATCTTGCTGACAATAAAGAAAAAAACAGTCAGCAACCAGCTATCTTAGCTTAGCATAAAGAAGGGGGAAACAGCTAGCACTGCGCCTGGCCATGAAATAGCCTTCCACATAACTTTAAATGAAACTATAACCTTTTGTTTTTATGTGTTAGGTATTGTACTTAATGAGCTTTTGAGGCTCTGGTTGGCAGATTCTGTTCCCCTCGATGAAAGCCAAGATAGCTGTATCCAGACTTTGTGCTAAGCTAAGCTAACTACCTTCTGGCTATAGTTTCATATTTATCCTACAGATGTGCACACAACCTCTGTCTGCGTGCCACTCCCCGCATCTCTGTTTCCCTTTTCTTCCTATCATTACTAACGACCCGCTGACTCCCTCTTCTCATCATTCATTATGATCTTGTTAACCAGCTAGAAGCATCAGCCTTGCGCCACTCTTGTTGCCGTAGTGGCATTTAAAGGCTAACCACTGACATGGTTCAGTGAGAGGAAACACGGCAGCGCCCCTGTGGAGACTGGATAGCCCCGGACTACGACCACACTGTCTGCTGTGCCTGCAGTAAAATGCTAGGCAGCAAATTTAATTGCATGTCTGTCTACTCCTTGACAGATCATTAGTGTCTTTATACGTGTGTAATAATAGGCTATTTGTTATCATTAGGTATGTGGATGATGTGGAATGTTCTCTCTGGAATGCTCTTAAGTGGGACTAGAGACATTTTGAATGGCGGAGGCCTCAAGTAGAGCCTGATCGTTGTTTTTTAAAGCTCTGCTGTGGACTAGGGTAGCTCTCTCTCTCTATCTTTATCTTCATCACGTTGCACTTGGACCAAGCTTCTATGTATTCAATAAACTCAATTTATTGTAGTGTAATCTGTATCCCAATCTTTATTCATTTCATTTATCTTCTGCTTTCTTACTTTTTCAGATAAAAAAGAGAGAGAGAAATAGTCCCCCCCATTGCATTGCAGCTAAAAAGTGCTGTTACCTCTGGATGAGCCACATAAAGATGGAAATGGTGTGTGAACCGCAACAGAGAAGGATGTGCCATCAAATAACTGCATCCCATGGCAGCAGGTAACGTTTTTCAAGTTGTTTTTATGTAGAAGGACACTGTGCACTCAACGTTGGCTGATGTTGTAATGGTTTAAAGCTCAACACAACTACAAATCACCGCCCCAAACATCACTCCTGGCGTCCTTCTCAAATTAATTCAGTAACTGTAGGTGATGACATGTCCTTTCTACACCAGCAAGTTCTTTTCAGACCTGGATCAAGTAGCTGCTGCAAATAATTCTTGGCATTTGGTTTGGTTTGCAAAGACTACCCAATGATTTATTGCATGAGGTCAGCTCATATAGTGCCTGTATATTAGCAACCCCCATTAATAATAATCTATATTGACTCCCAGACTGACTTTAAATAGTATCGCAGTGTTCTCAGTGAGTGACCAGCTAATAGCAAGTTGGATTTACTTACTTATACACACATTTTAACCCAAGTATCTAATTCTAACGCACACTGTTATTCTCTTCAAAATGAATCCTGTGAATTATTAGCTATAGCTATGAATTATTAATTGGAGATTTATTACCGACATTGTAATTGTTTTAAGTGTCAAAGGGTTCACTACAGTCACTTGTGCTATTATTCGAGTAGCTCCTGGTTCACACAGCAGTAGTCTATATCTGTGACGTTCAACCTCCGGGATTGTTCCTGAGGCCGACGGAAATTCTGCCAAAAAGGACTTCCGGCCGGATTTCTGTCCCCGTCCTCTGTCTCTGTGTTGGCGTTCTAACCTCCGGTGGATTTCTGAGGACTATGGTTACCTGGTCCTCAGATCTCTGCAGGGTAAATCCAGACAGCTAGCTAGACTATCTGTCCAATCTGAGGACTATGGTTACCTGGTCCTCAGATCTCTGCAGGGTAAATCCAGACAGCTAGCTAGACTATCTGTCCAATCTGAGGACTATGGTTACCTGGTCCTCAGATCTCTGCAGGGTAAATCCAGACAGCTAGCTAGACTATCTGTCCAATCCAAGAATACTAAGCATGTTCTAATGTTAAAAATACACGTGGCACAGTGAATCCTTGGGATTAACTATGTGGATGGCTACCTTAGTGACTATTAAATCAATTTTTTGCAAGTTAGACAGTGTGTGGAAGTAACTTCTGAATTACTTAGACATTAATATTAATTTAGTCCGACATTACGTGTGTTAGCTTAACTTTTAGATATGTATTCAGCCTTAAACTAATATTTGGATATTTGACTTGTAACAAAACACTTGCTGCAAACATTACGTTGGACATAGTCTATCTATTATCCACAACTTTCCACTTCCAGGATTGCTCTGTTGCGTATGTCCTTCTTTTTGGCCGGATGTCCGTCCTCGTCCTCTGTCTCTGTGTTGACGTTCTAACCTCTGGTGGATTTCTGAGGACTATGATTACCTGCTGCCCAGATCTCTGCAGGATAAATCCAGCCAGCGTCTTGAAAGTCAGACGTTGCCTAGCAACACACCCCCTTTCCTCGGATTTCCAAGCTCGGAACTCGGACAACCCTTCCGATATCCGAGGTCCGAGTCGGATCGTTGAGGATAATAGAACGCAGCATATCTGTCCAATCGGCGTTTTCTGTTGACGACTAAAACTACTTCTGAACGTACACATTTCCACCAAGACAAGTTCCTTCCTGAGACTATTTAGCAGCGGCACCGTGGCGCCGTCCGGCGCTAAGCGATTGTGATTGGTTTAAAAAATGCCAATATACCAGATGAACCTGTGTGGACTAGTCAGAGCCTGGCAAAAGAAGGACAGCATTAGTCCTCACATCTAGATCTGCTCTTGTCGAAAATAATAGATATTAGATAAATAAATAAAGATATTAGATGGTGATTATATAAATTAAGTTAACACTCAGCATTATTAAAGGTAATACCACATTAAGCTTAAAACAGCAAAGTGTTCTAACACTTCATCATCAGTCATTAATCATTAATGGAAGCTGAAGAAAAGGAAGAATGTAGGTGTAAACAGCGTTACCCTGATAATCATATGGTGTGTAATACTGCTGACTGACAAACACATTATTGTGTAATATGATATGTTAAACCATAGACCTAGCTTAACAAATTATTGTTCTTTTCATTGGATTTCTGTGTGTGTGTGTGTGTGTGTGTGTGTGTGTGTGTGTGTAATACATATACAATATATAGAATGTATAACAGGACTGTTTTTTTGGAGTTTTTTTTACACACACACACACACACACAAAAACTTGAAACTTGCAAGTGAAAGTTAAATGAGACTTAAATCTTTTTACTTTGGTAATGAGTAAACAATATGACTTTTCTGGTTGGTAAGTCAACCTGTACAGCAGCACTTAAGACATGAAAAATCTGTTACATATTCCTGTTACAGCAGTGTGCGTGTGTTGTTATAAGGCTGCTCTGATGACACACCTAAAAAACCATACCCTTTTTTTTCCTCTCAGTCTCAACAATTAAGAAAGGGAGAGAAGGAGAGAGCAACCTTTGTGTTTCCAACTGTCCCAGGTATTTCCTGAGCAGCTATGTGCCCATGGCAGAGAGAAGAGGCAGTGCATGACAGAGAAGAATAAGCGGGGGAGGGGTTGGACATCACTCATCAACCACAGGTATTTCTATTAATATTCGCCAATGGTGTCGCTCTCAGCCGACAGCACCAGAGCAGTGGAGACATGTCAGTCATTGTTTGGTCTGTCTTCCAGTGGCTTTGAGGGAATGTAGGGCACAAGGTGTTCCTCGAGGCCAGACATGAATTTTGGATTTGTCTCAGTTTAGCTCAACTCAAATTATCTAATCTGAGCTGTGTGTGTTCTGCCTTGAATACACAACTTCAACCAAGCAAACCAATATCAACCAAGCATCACCCTGTTAGGCTGTCTCAGTGATGATCACTTGACACCTATGGTTTTTTTGATACAATTATTATTGTTAATACTAAACAAATAACAGGTTAAAGAGATCCTGAGTACAGAAAGACACCACTATTGACACAATTTTAAGGTGTGTGTTGATGGGTGCAGAGACTCTGCAGTTGTAATTAATATTGTTTATTGACCTTACCCCCTGTTTTGTTAGTAATCACTACAAACAGGCCTGAAATATACACACACCAGCCAGTGTGTGTGTGCCAGTGCAGGACCAGCACCCTAATCGTGTGCACATGGCACATTCTGTACTTTGGTCCGTACGGGGACTTGAACCTGCGACCCTCCGGTTCCCAACCCAACTCCCTACTGACAGAGCTTCTGCCACCCTCAAAAGTTAATTCTCATTCCCATTTTGATGTCATTAAGATATATTCATTTGATTTGTATCATCTCTAGTAAAAGGACAATTCTTTTTATATTATATTTAACTTTGACATGGAACAACCAGCCATACAGGATGTTTTTATGCTCTGTAAGAATATCATTTTACCAGTCTGTCAAATGCGGCCATTTTAGTGTTGTGTCATTGGTCTGAGGCAGGGTAGCGTGGGTTTTTAGTATGTTGTACTGTTGTCCAGTCGACACTGTTGTACCCGTTAAATTCAGGTAACTCATCAAAACTATTGAGGTGATTTAACAAGTAATGGTAAGTGTTTTGGAAGAAATAGCTGCAATTGAATGCAATAAAATAGCCTACGGCACATAAATACCCAGGCAAACACACAAACATGGACATAATGAACGTCCTGGGATCCCACAGGTATTTTTCTTTAGGAAAAGGGATTTCATTTTGGTATCTCAGTTCCTGTTATTCAGGCCTTAGTAGCAATACATTCAAATAAATAACCATTTGATAAAGCATTTGTATTTAATTGTTGTATCTTGTTTGAATTTACCATGGCCATTTATTTCCCAGTTACAATCCCCTGAAAGAGCTGCAAGCTCCAGTCCAAGTGTTTGTCCATCTGTGAGACACGCGGCCGTGTCAAATTCATGTTAAGGTAACGACTGACTGTACACGATATGTCAGCCGCTGCCTCAGGGCTTAATCACTGAAATGGTTGGATGGTTTTTGGATAGACAATGAATGTTTCAACAACCTTTACTAATTAGCATTCCTCGACTGATACATCGTGTTTAACATTGCTTCAAACTGCTAAAAACCCAATCAGAACTCCATAAAAGTTACAAATTCACGAAGGCGTTCTCCTCTTATGTAGGTGTGATAAGTGAAGGTATTGGGAATCAACACAAAGGGATTAAAAAAAAAACAAAAAAACTTAATTATATATATGAACTTCCTAATTACTATGATTCATAGTGCTGTCAACTCTGTCTACTGCAGAGAACTTGAGACTGTCCTCCCCGAAAAAAAAACGCCCACATAAGTTGTTTGCTCATGTAGACCTATATTTACGTTTGTAGCTACAGCGTCCTCTAGTGGCCGTAGTAGAAGCAGCAAAGCAGGAAGTAGGGTGACAAGAGGCACGTTGGGGTGATGAATAGGTCAAACAAACACAGGACTTAGAAACTGAAACTTGCGTAGGAGGCACAGACTCGCTTTAAGCAAGTGTTTGTTTAATTTTCTCTTACGTGCATGCAACTTCTGCCTCCCTCTCTCTGTAGTTCTGATAAGCCAACAAGACAGGCAAGCCTCAGCAGTTCTCATTACATTTCCACTGCTTAATTTCCTTCATCATGGCCTCCCATCGAACCAAATCAGCAAGGGGTGACTCCACAGGGTGCAAAAATAAGTCGGATTGTGTAGAAACTCTATAAGAAAAATGACCCTACTTCACATTTAACTGATAACCCAATAAACATTTAATGAGTGTATGGTCTCAGTCACTAGTTTTAAGTCTTCACTTCTTTAAACTAACGACGTGTTCTTTGTCTGCAGACAGAGTAAAGCCCGCCCATTCGGCCCTGCAGCTCAGTCTGGAAACCTGCACGTTTAATTCTCCTGCTTCAGTTCACAATTTTGGGGGAACCAATCACAAACTGGCTTATCTACATGGCGCGCTATTGGCAGGTTTAACACCATGACGACAGAGAAGGGACCAAGCAGCTTCTTTTACATTCAACATAGCAGCGGCCACCGAACGCCACCGAAGCGCAATATATGTATGCGTAATAATACATCTGGTGATAACTAAATACAGAAATTCCAAGAAAAATAAAATGATAACACCACTCAGTATGATTGTCCTTCCATTAAAAAGTAATCCTGCATTCTGTGTGACTTCTAACTCTATGTGCAGGGGGATGAGCTGAGAGAGACTCATGCATATGTAGCACTTGCAGTACCCGGATCGTTGGTCTGATTGGTGGAAGGGCGATCCAGTTGCGTACAGAGTCATTTGAACTATGCCCGTTGGTCACGCCTCTTGTGCAGAGAAAATACAGCGCAGACTGTACAGTCTCAAATCTATTGAGCTTGGCTTGGTCTGGTGATAGCCAGACTAGGCTTGTTACAAGTAATGCCAATTTAAATTAGAGTAAACACAGAGAAAAAAGTAAATGGGCTGTATTTATATAGCGCTTTTCTAGTCTTAACAACTACTCAAAGCAGTAGGAACCATTCATACATTGTGGCCGAGGCTGCCATACAAGGTGCCACCTGCTCATCAGATAAACACTCACATTTGCACTCCAAAGACACTTCGACATGGGCCAGGGATTGAACCACCAACCTTCCAATTGGCAGGCAACCGCTCTACCACTGAGCCACAGCCGAGTGAAGATGGCTTTCAGCTACAACCTATGGCTATGATCCCGACTACGTGGACAAGCATGACCATCTCAAGCTTGCAGGAACTGACCAACTGCCACTTCTCTGCTGGGCATCCTGCTAGCCATTGTGTAGGCATTGTACACATTGATATTACATTTCATTCCATAATCTGTACCACTCTACCAAACACTCGACATGCATCAGCTTCACTCACGTTTCATATTAACACGTTATATTTGAATGAATGAATGAATACAAATGTTGACAACATTGCAAATAACTGGAGACAGGAACTGAACTATGCATGGGAAATAAGACATTGTGCAGCTAAGAACAATGACAAAAAATGCCAGCGGCCCAGAGCTCTGCCATCTGTCTTTGCAAACAAAGCCATAAACCCATACCAACGTTTGGGCTGTTTAGAGGCTCAGACTGTCCTAAAGTCTACAGTACTTCTCAAAAACAAAATGGAAAAGAGGAACAGGATACAACCCCATCAGTTGGATTCAGTGTTTATTTGATTCCAGGGAAGCTACAACACAAGCAAACGCCTGTATTAAAGTCAATAATGACACAGTATCTCAAAGAAGTGGCCTTAATACTCTTCAGATCCTTACCCTGCTGGTCTCCACTCTATCAGTCAACACAGGTTTTACACCTGGGACGCCAACGGACTGCAATGACATAACTTATAGGACACCAATAACATGGGATTACAATGAACCTTGGGGACCTTGCATATTTGTTAGTTAACATACTGTCCATGCAATGTTGTAAAGGAGGAAACTTGTTTATGTCATCACCACTGACAAAACCAACTATATTGCATGGTGAACTACAGAATGAGCACCTAGCACATGATGCACACAAGCCACATGTACATAAACTGTCATGAAACAGAAGTAAATGTGTGACGGACTAAAGAGAGACAGATTCTTCTGCTAGCAATTAGCAGACCAAGCCACAGCTATAATGACTTACAAGGAAGAAACAGGACTCCAGAGGCATGTTTTTTGTATAGGAGTGAGTTGTTAGCTAACATGTTAGCCATGACAGCTTTGTGAGATAAATGCTCATTGCTCTCTGTTCCTTTGCTAACAGAAAATCACTGTTTTAATTTCCCATCTGCAATTTGATTGACTGTTGTTATTTACTAATCAAATAATCTGTTACACCATTCTAGGATAGCTTAATTATCCTTGTACCACAGCTATGCTAACCAAACCTTATCCAGCTTTCAAGGCATTTATAATTACTAGTACAGAAACTCTATGCTAGACTTTTCAATTAAACCCAAAGCAGAGTAAAAAACAAAATTTAATAAATGTCAATAACCTCCCAAAACGCTACAGAAAACACGTTCCTGTGCATTTCATAGTGGTTAAAATTCATGCCAGGTACTGCGTAAATGGAGCTTTATACTCAACAAGAGCAAATTTATACTTTTTTCAGAGACACTATAGTAAATAAACCTTAAACAGCAACAGAAATCCAGCCATAACAGCTGGTAACGATATACTTAAACCAGATACACAGAAATAGAGGGAGAAACAGGGGAATGCAGTACATGTGTTTTGGGTGGATGTGTGTCTGAGTCTGTATAAGAGAAAGACAAGTAGAAAAAGAGAAAGGAAGAGTTAATATACGTGGGGTAGGCCTACAGCACAAATCACTACACGGCTATAGTTACAGTGTGCCTCAGGCTGTTACTTGGCTGAATCCATATTGTTAAATCTGTCAGTCATAGAGCGAACGTGCATGCCAAGAGGCAAAAGCCAGGCGTCTTAAATAAAGATGGATGTTTTTTTGGCATCTGTCCCAACAGCGGCTTTAAAATGGTGTATTCTCTCTCACCTGGGGACAGACAGGATTATGTCAGTGCCAAACCGGCTTTACTGTACGTGATGGGTTTGTAAAATACTGCAAGATAAAGATACATATCTATCAGTGTTTTTATATAGCGAGTTGGTTATCTGCTGCTTTGCAATAATGAAATCTGGTGATTTTTGTCCAATGCAGGATTATGCAAAATATGAATATCTAAGAGGTTTGTCTTAAAATGACAGGAGGTTCTGGAAATATGCTCTTCTTAGAATAAACAAAATAAATGTGAAGGCGAATGTATGAAAGATGGGCTTTTTCTCTCTATTTGTTGAAGTATCCCAGCAATTCTGTAGGAGAAAAACAGTTACATTGGACAAAAGTACCACTCCAATGTAATGCAATGTTTTTAAATGTTAGAAATGGACGGACATTCAATTCAATTTCAATTCAATTTTATTTATAGTATCAATTTATAACAAGAGTTATCTCGAGACACTTTACAGATAGAGCAGGTCTAGACCAGATAGAGCAGGTCTAGACCACACTCCATTATTTACAAGGACCCAACAGTTCTAGTAGTTTCCTCCAGAGCAAGCAACAGTGCGACAGTGGCGAGGAAAAACTTCCTTTTAGACAGAAACCTGGGACAGACCCAGACCCAGACCCAGGCTCTTGGTAGGCGGTGTCTGACGGGGCCGGTTGGGGTTAGAATGAAGAGTGGCAATAACAGTCACAAAAAAAAGTAGTTTGTAGTAGTTCTTTGTAGTAGTTCATAGTATAGCAGGGCACTGTGCGGCATTACAAGGGACAGCAGGACGTAGCAGGGCACAGCAGGACGTAGCAGGGCACAGCAGGACGTAGCAGGGCACAGCAGAGCGTGGCAGGATGTAACATCTACTGTACTGCCATGAACTCACGCATTGCAACAACAAAAGGTCATATATTACACATGTTTGACAAATTCTATTTTGAAATGGTTCTTAAAGACACCTCTTCATTTTAAGAGACCTCACTTCCAAATGTTTTGACATGCATAAGCTCTACCCAAAAGCTTTGTTGCAATACCCCCTCCCCACCCCCACACACACACTTTGCTTGTTAATGCCTGTCAAATATTGACAACCTCTTTCTCTCTGTGTCTTTCTCTCCTGCATGCAGAACATGAAAGGCACATGCTGCAGGTGCTGTTTGACAAGTGCAACTAGTCTGAGCCATTTGTCCCTCAATGTGTTTTTACAAGATCACAAATCTCACCTAAGCTCTTGTGTTTGAATTTGTGTCTGTGTATGTTTAAGTCAATGTGCACCCATGGTTGTACGTGTGTGCCCTCACATGCGTGCATATCTCAATGAGGACCGCTCACTGACTTTCAAATGAAACCTCTATTGAGTTTGCTCAGCATATCAGCACTTTTTCATCCAGGGGTCAGAGGGTTCACAGGGGTAAGATATAACAAATCGTGATAATCAACATGACAATTATTTTCATAAAAATGTTTTTTTCACTGCATTTGTATCTGTATTGGCAGGGATATCAACATGGCTGATATGAGTCTGCATACTTGCTTGCTTGGAGCTCCATTTCTAGTGCAATGCAAAACCGTAATCAAAATGTGAAACATGGAAATGCATTACAAGTAGTAACTGGCATTTCACAGCAATAGGAGCAACTCCAGACTAGCCATGAATGTTCATACCAATGCGTCAGTGTGCACAGTATATGCATCAGTACACTAAATACACTGCACAGGCTTGACAGAAGGTTAGCTAGGAGACAATAGTCAACTAATAGCTCCTCTTCGGCCATTTGTATTAGCCTGTGTGTTGTTTCAGCTGGACAGCTGCAGTGTAACTTAACCTCGATGCACCTGGGATCCTTCACCAATTCAAGGATTCCCAGAGTGCAACCAATTTGTCCTGTAAGAGACCGGGCGGGGATACACAGACATTGTCTGATGTCAGGTTCACCACTGCAAAGATTTCATATGGAATTTAAACACATTCTTATAGGTTGAATGTTGTAAAACTTGTGATGCTGCAAATATCCATTTTTTTTTGCTTTTTACACATGTACCACTGGCTATTATTTTGAGCATCTGCATTGCGTTCAAATGAATCTGGAGAACCAGGGGTGAGTTTCTATAAGTTTTACCAGAGAAGTTTACTCCTGCGTCACCTGGGTCTGAAATTGTCCTGCATTAGATAGTTCCCAGGGAAAGAGATTGTTTATAGTGTTGCTATGAATGTTGTGTGCGGGTCACGTCTCTCTTTCTCTGTTAGCAATCATCAACTATAAATACAGCATCTGGGAAACAGATCCAATTTAAAAACATTCAGTAATAATTCAGGATTATGACCATGACCAGTCAAGAAGCCATATCATAGGCTGCTGTATTTAAGGGGAGTAGAAAATTAGGAACCATAAGTTTAGCTACTTTTTAGACATTTCTAATGACAGGAAGTTTAAAAAATGATGCAATATTGCACACAAGGACTGCATGGCTGTGAAAATTCAGCCGTGGTGGCAACACATCATGATGTCCTCAAGCTATAAAGTAAAGAAATCGTTTTCAAGAGATTTTTCAATCAAAATTATTTATTGCCCAATAAAATGTATTATTCCACCACACAAGGGCGTCAAGACTAAACTGGATTAAAGTGCCCATAATATGAAAATAAATCCCTTTTTCTGGCATTTTTGCGGGGATTTTTTCTGGGATTTTGGGTGTTATTCTGTTTCTCTGGTACTTCCACGCGTATACAAACTTAGAAAAAAAAACATCCATGCTGTTCTGAGTGAGATACGTTTTCGGAAGGTCCTCTGTCTTCAGTCTCTGGGTGAGCTGTTTCTACGTCACTAGCTGAGACGAGGTGGCTAACCGTAGCATGCTAGCTCGTTCTCAATGGCAAAACACTGCTACAACAGCCACTAGTTGACCAGAATCTCCAAAAGAACTACTTCCTGTCCCTGTTCTACTTCCTGTCCCTGTTCTACTTCCTGTCCCTGTTCTGCAGGTATTCCACGAGTGGCCCTGGTCTAGAAGAAGTCTCCCAGCTGATCCTGCCTTGGACTGACCAAAGCTGGAGAAAGAGTTATCAGCTGATGGGATCTTACCGAGCTGCTGAACATGCTCCCAACAAAGATAATATAGAAGTGGGATGTCTCACTCTGTAGCTAAAACAGAGACCTAAACACACAGGGTGAAAACAGGATCAGCAGCAATGTGCAGTACAACAAAAATATTGTGTTTTTTGAAAATGAAACCATGGAAACCTATTCTGGTACAACCTCAAAATACAATTATGAACCTGTAAATTAGCTTAATATGGGCACTTAAAATAAAAGTGTAATAGAATGATATGTATGGCTCGTATGAACATATGTCTGTAATTGAAATGACAAGCTTAATGAGCTGTTGTGCTGGTGTCTTCCTCCCTCGAGCCATAACTGCTGGCATAACGTGTTGTTGCTCAATGTAGGGCATGTTGTAACCAAAAACAAATCTGTCTACACGCAAAACCAAGAGCATCGGTATTGTAAGGGATTGGTAGGCAAACAGAAACATGAGCAAAAATTGGAAAGAACGCTGGGAAATAACAGTGATGAGGATATAAAACTACATTGTCATGTCAGCACAAGGCTCATCTCCCACAGCTTTTACTGTTGTGCAAACTTCTGGCAGCTTCTTACCTTTCACCTCCCATGATGCACTGTCAGTGGGTCCAGGATGATCATGCAGCTGGCTCTGAGTTGACACATCAGAATCTAATCATGCAGAATGAATTTGTTTGCTCTAATCATGCAGAATTATTGAACAGTTTCTCAGCCACAAAAATCAGAAGCAGCAAGATAATTAATCAAAGAGAAGTTATTAATGTGAAGGGAGATAGTAATGAGGCTTAGTATGTCTCAAGGAGTGCATCGCAGAGATGCTCAGGTCTCTGAGCTAGAGTCCAAGTCAAGTCTCAGGTCTCTGAGCTAGAGTCCAAGTCAAGTCTCAGGTCTCTGAGCTAGAGTCCAAGTCAAGTCTCAAGTCTCTGAGCTAGAGTCCAAGTCAAGTCTCAAGTCTCTGAGCTAGAGTCCAAGTCAAGTCTCAAGTCTCTGAGCTAGAGTCCAAGTCAAGTCTCAGGTCTCTGAGCTAGAGTCCAAGTCAAGTCTCAGGTCTCTGAGCTAGAGTCCAAGTCAAGTCTCAAGTTATAAGGTTTGTATCGCCTGCTTTGTTCCATTCAGGCTGCTTAGAACACTGCATAGCTATCTATTTGGAATTCAAAGCATGTTATTATGACTTTATCTATTAGCACACACTATCAGCTTTGATATGTTGATTGGTATATAATCAGTGGAAACAGGCTATTATAAAAAACACCAAATTGCTTCACTTTCAAGTTCAACTTTCAACTGTCAGATCAAATATTGGGCTACTAAAGAAGAAAGCCTGTATCATAATGACAGACTCTGACTTCTGTTGTGCAGGTTCTGGGAGAAGAACTGGAAAAATGGTCACAGACTGTTACTCACGGTATCAGGAAAATATTGCTAAATTATTAGCAATGACTGTAACCTATTTTTCACTTACAGAGCACAACCGTGGAATGTTAGCTGCCTCCACAGGTAATGACGGCTTATAAACTACTCCAAGTCAACACATCCACACTCTCAAACCCAGTGTAACGTTAGCTAAAACTAACATTGCAAGTTCAACAATAAACCTGTAAGCTGTTTGCAGCCAACGGGCCATAAAGGATTATGTAAATTAGCTACGGCAAGTGGCTAAATAAGAACGTTAGATGGCCAATGCTGAGCTAAACGTGTTTGCTAACTCATCAGGGTGCGTTTCAGGTGCCTGACCAAATTAGATGTGGTTGAGCCTGAATCCTTTATCCTTGATACCGCATATTTTGCATTACCTCTTCTTATGTTTGAGACATTGTTGTGTGAAGCTTTTAAAGCCAACGTTTCTTATGTATTTCACAGCAGCTGCTGGTTCAGTCGACATGTTTGATGTCCCCTCTCATGTGTGGCTGCGCCAAGGTAGGTCAGAGGTTACACAAGAAGGAGAATAACATTCATCAGATGTTTCCTAAAACTAAAGATTGTTCACGAGTCCCGCATCTCGAGTCGAGTCTGAAGTCTTTTGAGGACAAGTTAAGTCATGCTTTGCATCAATGACCCTGTTCAGGCTGTCCTCATTCATTCATTGTTTGTACATACTGTATGAAGAGTAATGCAATGTAATTTGTACATAACTCACACATTGACGAAGAGCGCTTTCCCACCTATAATTAGGTAGACCGGCTGCAATTTAGGGTTGAAGTTGCAACATTGTCGCATTATACATTTAGTTTGGTTAGCATTCCCGCTGCACTTTGTCAAGCGCACCAAACATTGCAAATAGATCTCACAGAGTTAGAAACAGATGAGTGAAACTTACACACTTCCTGGTCTCCAAAAGAATAGAGCAACACCTTGACTCACAGTGTGTGTCAAGTCAAGGGTGCAAGCAGGGCTCAGGGCCAACTCAGGGCCAGCCTCACTGTAAATCTATTTTAAAGCCGTCCCTTCCCTCTGGGGGACACACAGGGTGCTGTGTACTAAGATAAGCCATTATTGTTTGTAAAAGCCCATTTACTTCAGCAGTTAACCGAGATAATATCTATTGACAGATGGGTTTTGAGGTGGGGGTGGTGGGGTGGGGGGTTGGTTTGCATTGGTCACCCTACCACCACCACCCATCTCCATACTAACAGGTGCACAGTTTGCATAATTTAGGATTGAATTACGCTGCTCCAGCTTGCCATATCTTTGAATGTGTATGTGTTTAACCCTGTTAAACAGCTCTAACATGTTCATGGTGATCCAGGTGTTGCATTACACCAACTGCAGCAGATATACAATGGCATCCTTGACTCGGAGATTAGAAAGAGGTTTTAGTGACTTACCTCAAGCCCATTCATACAACACGAGGCAGTCTTTTCTTTGCAATGTAGCAAAAGACTGTGGTTCGCGACAATTAGGTGACTTGATCTTTATACTGACAAATTGTAAACGACAGTAAGTATTCTGAATTTGTCATTCTAAAATGTTGTTTTGGTATATCTACTTACACACAGTGTTTTCTAAAATTAGAAATAAAAATCACAAACTACACTGTGTCAGTGTGAGCTGACTGAAGTTATCCTACAGCCATTTATTAGCAGCTTCCAGCTCTCTAGGGTTTTATGGGTTTATTCTTAGCTGTTTACAAAAGTGGTGTGCGGCAACAGCCAAGCACTGCCATTTCATTTAGAGTCCATTTCATGGCCGTCTGACATGCTGATAAAACTCTCCAAACAAATAGCCAGAGTGTCTCCAGCAGCCTGCCTGTGTAATTGAGGGGTTTTTGAATGCAACACCACTTGGCAAAGGCACCCATAGTCTCTCTCTCCCTTGCTCTCTCGTAGACACACATACACACACACACACACACACATAGAGAAACAGAGATCAAAGAGACTATAGCTTATATATCTAACTTAACACACATATCCATATATTATGCTAAAATTTTCAAGATCAAATGGAGGAAACAGAGCATCCTGCTGATTCAATTTAGAGAACATTTGTTTTAGCTTCTGTTTTTCTCATCAAAGGTTCTTGCACCATGTCAGTGGAAGAAACTCCAAATGTCCTCTGACGTGTGTTAGCCAAGGTTTTCCTTTAAAGGTACAGTCTCGAACTTAACCCTTGTGAGCTCTGGCAGAACTCTTAAGACCTTCCTTCTGCCTTGACCTTAGACAATAGTCGGATAATGTAACTGTCAAAAAGCTAATCTGCCACTGACAACTCAATCTATATTGTGTCTTAGTGCCCTGTACATGTACAAGTATTGACTTGTGTCATATCATTGTCTGTAATTTCATGGGGCAGCTGTCTTGAATAGTATTATTCCAGGGGAACAGCATGAAACCCTTTTAAGGTTTAGACAGACCCATACTAACAAAATAGATGTAAATCTTTGAGATTTTTGGAGCATTCGCAAAATGCAATGGTTTTACACAACACACTATCATCTGCATATTTCATTTTTTAATGTCATTTTTAACAGCACTGTGACTGCTGTACATCTCCACTGCACTACAGCTTGTTAAGATTTCCCAGTGAGCGCTGGTGAAAGTCCCAGCAGCAGCGATCCTTTACAGACGCTACTTACATTTCCTAAAGTCGATCCTGTTGCTAAACCATTATTGGTGGGCTCAGCTGGGCTGACAACTGAGATACGGATCCGAGGATATCATGAAACATTTTTCTCTGTCATGGCTGTTGATGAGCTTTCATCTTTTTACTATATGTGTAATTGTTGTCTAACTCTGTGTATTTTTCTCTCTTTCTTTTGAGCGGACCTGCTCGGGAATGTAAAACGAATTTCAATGTAAAGTGACAAAGTGCTTTTCATCTTTCGTGTGTTCCATGCAATGAGTTTTAATAACTGATAAAATGTAAATATTTTTTAATTTTGTGTTTGATGACATTTTATTTCTACAACTTTTTAAAAAGTGCGTTCGTAAACGATTCTTTGCAACAGCAAATCATTTCCAACGTCATGCAGGCCTAATTGAGGCTACTTTTAAAATCACTGAGCATTAGTGGGCCTATCCACAAGTCAAAAAAACCATGCGTAACGTGTAATCGGCACGTTAGATGGCACCAACACTTGGCCTAATCACAACTGGTCTGGCAACCCAGAGGCCAAGGGTCCACCCCCTGAAAGGTTTGAGCATTAAACACTTCATTTCCTGCATTCTGGTCCATTTGTATGCCCCTACGTCTACCTTTTTCTGAATCAACATGCAGGAAACATCTTCATGTGAAGGGAAACATAGATTACAATGCAGTTATAAAAATATAATGAATATACTGCAGTAATGCTCTCAGGTATTCTGTGTTGCTTTCATCTTATTATTATTATTATTATTATTATTATTATTATTCTCCTTTGGATCAACTTTTCTAATTATATCTGAGTCAGCACACATGTAGCCCATAGGCATCATTTACTCTTACCTCCTCTTTTGCATCTTTTGTTGGGGAAGTAACCTCCTTAAATATGACAATTACTAACCTCAATGATAAATTCATTCTTTTTAATGAATTAATAAACCGTTGGACTGTAATGTTTCAGATGTGTCTGAACAAGATTTCTGCTCATGTTCAAAACTTCGTGCACATTCAAAATAAAACTGTGTTCTGAGATTTGGAGGAGTTGATATTTTGTGAAAAATAAAGTTATAATAGGCTAATACAAGAATAAACGTACTATGTTTCAGAAAATAATCTCCCTGCACCATAGTCTGTTGTGTGTAGCGTGATTCTTCTGCTGAGACGGTAGATCTCAGACCTCCTAGCAGACTCAGAGCCCCGTTTGGGTCTCTGAATGAGAAAGTAAGCTGCTCTATGTCGGAGGTGGAAAACTGAAACTAAGGCAGAAATACACAAACGCCTCACATCTGCCGCAGCACGTCCACATAGCATAGCGGGTCCATTACCTGAAGCTGCACCGCTTTCTACAGCGAGAGCGGACACTAAGCAACGTCCGGTTTCATATTTGTCAACTTTTCAAAATACATTGGGGGCTACTGTTAGTCGTGTGTGTAGAATGGTGGCAATGGAGGACCCAAGTGCAGAGAGCAGGAAGGCAAAGTTGAGCTCGGTTTAATAGACTAAAACAAAGTGCAAACCAACAAAAGGTATCCAGCAAAGCAGTAGGCAAAGAAATCCAAATGAGGAAACACGAATCACAGAGACTACAGGATCACTACAAACAGAAATACTACAATGATTTGACACAGGACAAGGGAAGCACAAAGACTAAATACAGAGGGTAACGAGGCAACAAGAGGCAGGTGACAAAAGGCTGGGAAACAGGTGGAAAACACCAGGTAATCACGGGAGTGGGAAAACACATGAAGTAGAACTGAAGACAAGACGAGACAGAGACCCAGACTTAAAACAGGAAACAGAACATATACAAGACCAGACCAAAAATAACACCATGCAATAATCACAAGACATGACAGAAGACATAAAGACAGGAAAAACGACTACCACAATAAGACAAGGGAGCAACCAAGGACTAAAACGTATACAAGACCAAAAAATAACACAATTACAAGGACAAACTACATAACAAAATACCAAACCATAACAGCTACACTCAAAACATTCGGGGCTGAAGCCGGTCTGTCACTGGGAACAATGAGGCCGCGCTGGATGCACAGAGGTGTTGGATGCGGGGTGGCGCTGCAAGGAGAAATAAATGCAAGTTGTCTTCCACCTGCAGCCTTGATCTGTATTTCTTTTTAATGAGGATCAGTGCAGAACAAATAATGTATGTAGTGCAGGAAAAAAAGAGAGGGGGGAATGTGGTGCACAGTCCTGAGAGAAACTGTATACACAATTACCAATATCAATAGAGCTGCATACAGTTATTTTCTAATTATTTTGACTGAAAACAGCTTTAAGGATGCCAAAAAAAAAAATTGTGACCTGCCTCTGATTGGCGTTGCCTTCGTTGGTCAGGTTGGTGAGGTTTGGGCATGAGGAGTGATATTGGTTAGGGTTGGGGTAAAAATAAAAGGGTAAGCCAATCAAAGGCAGAGTAGGGCGGCTCATGCCTTCGCCATCCTAGGAAAGAAAATATTACCTTAAAGATACACACAATACGTTTTTAGTAAAGAACAAGGTACTTTTAACTAGTGCCAGAAATGGGCTTCCATATGATACTGTATCTAGTGGGGAGTGAGTCAGAGTAATTAAGGTGGAAATCACACATTTTATTATGCTAAGAGAGAAAGATGACAAAAAATGAGGGTAAGAGTACTCAACCTTTAGACACAGGTCAAATATAATCACTAACGCCCCGATATGGGATAATAACTAGCAGATTTCGGTCTTTGATTCTTCACCGTGTACAAATGTCTCTACTTGCGGTATGGAGGTCTTTGGTGCAAGTTTAAAAAGCTTAAAAGCAAGAATGAAATGGAATAATACAGAAAAGGGTAGTTTAAGCCAACAGAAATCAATTCAGCACCCAAAGAACTCAAAACTAATGAGACACAAAAACCCAGAATAACATGAAATATAATGCAGAATGTTCACTTAGACATGTAAGCAAAGACACGTGATATCTTTAAAAAAAAAAAACATGTTCATGAGAACACTGTGCTTCAAGTTCTTTGTGTAACTTTTCTACATATTTGTTTCTGTAGGCTGACATCCGAGGAAGCAGAAAGGAGAGAACTAGAAAGCAGAGAATCAGACGGACAAAGTGAAGCAGGGAGAAAGAAGGAGAGGATGGTAACAGCTACAGTAAACGGAGTATATAAAAAACGTACGATTGAAAGAAAGAGGGACTGCAGCCCTGAATCAGAGGTATCAGATTCAGCCTAGTCCTGACAGAGACTCCTCTCCAGGTTGAATAGGCCCATTGTTTGGACAAGGCCTCCATGACACAGGCCATTTCATTACAGAATGAGCAGTAGATGGTGGTTGCAATGTAACCCCCCCCCCCACACACTCTCCTGTCAAAGAGCTCCATTCTCTCCCCTCGGGGCTACCTGCATGAGTAGGAAGACAGCCATAGGGGCGACGCACTCTCAAAAACAAACAGGCAACCTCCATCCCAGCAACAGACAGAGAGAATCTGTCTTTCAGTGAAAAGCCATTGGTAACTTAATAGCCTCTGATGTAATATGCCACATCTCTCCTGTCACATTGGAGTCATCAGCAGTTGGTTGAAACATGTCACAAAGTCACCATTTCTCTCCATTTGTCTTTCTTTTTCACTCACACAGAATCCTAACTAACGCTTGAACCTTTGAATCCCACCCTGAGGATGGCAGCCTGGAACTATTACAGTTATTAAAGGATGTAAATGTGCTGTATTTATATATCTTTTCTAGTCTTAACGACTACTCAAAGCGCTTTTACATCATACAGGATACATTCACCATTCACACACATTCATACATTGTGGCCGAGGCTGCCGTACAAGGTGCCACCTGTTCATCAGATAAACACTCACACACATTCACACTCCGAAGACACAGCATCGGGGGCAACTCGGGGTTCAGTGTCTTGCCCAAGGACACTTCGACAAGGGACTGCAGGGCCAGGGATCTTCCAATTGGCAGGCAACCGCTCTACCGCTGAGCCACAACCGCCCCAGGATAAGTTCAGTTAATTCAGTCGAGCGGATCTTCATACAGCACTTATACGCTGAAGGAGTCATTGGTCTGTAATGTAACTCTGACATTTATACAGCAATGATTCAAGTCATGTGAGAAGCTCCTGATTCGGATGCATTAACTGCACTTTTGTTTTTTCTGCTGCGTCATTGTACACAGAGCATCGCAGGATAACAGCCTGGTAGGCTGGACACTTTATACAAACTTCTTCAAAAGTCCTCAAGCTCAGACAACATGACATCATTATCAACATGACCTCATTAATATTCGTGAGCTCGCTCTGTTGCGCTGGGTAAAGGCTGCTGATAGCCAGGCTCTCATTGGGTAGCTGTTAGCCAATTAGAGTCAAGCAGCTTAGCTGGCTGAATATTAATGAGAACTGGCCCAAATGGAGCTGAGTCTTCCTGCAGGCTTTCTATGCCACGCTAGAATGGCTTGAAACAAGGTAACCATGGTAACCAAGTTACAGCGTCCATGGTAGAACTTCAGACATTACCACAAAGTCATGAAATACGTGTGGCAGGGCAGCTTTAATGTAAGGCTGAATAGTTTCAGTGATAACAGAATCATGGACAGAATTGCGAAATTGAGAATTTCATAAAATCTGTCTTACAGGCCCTGCATAAAGTCAGAGCTAAAAGTTAACTGGAGATTTACAAATATGACTATGTCTCCGCCCCAGTGTAAGTGTAGTATAAAAAAATGCATTACAAAATAATTCCCAGTGGCTTAGGCCTGGTGGGCCACCAGGCTTGCAATGTCCTGGGGGAAACACTGTATTATATTTCTGATCATAGATGAGGTGCATTATGAAACTGAAAATATCTACAGATATGACTATTAATATACAGAAGTATATAGTTTTTTTATTATTTCTTTTCAATAACTCTTTCTAAAACGATGTACCTGTAAACGGGACAGTAGAGAGGAAATAAGGACGCTCTTGGAGCTATTGTGACTGATGCTTGCTTGCAAGCTGGCTGTTAGCTTAGCGTGTAGAACCAATGTTACCAAACCTCTAGCAACCACTAATTATATTGCTATCTGATGTGACAGTGCATAAAAAAACTGGAATACAAAATCAACAATCCTTGCTCTGTGCACAAATGCATTCTAATGTTCAGCTGAAGCTAATATGAGTCTGAGTGGTTCGATTCAAGTGGACAGCTTCCATAGTTACGGTCATTTTTAGCACGAAATTCACATTTTTGTGTTTCCATGGACAGTGTTGCCTTAGTCGACTGTAGGTTCATTGCCGGGACACAACAGTGGTAATAAATGTCCACACGACAGCCAAGACACAGATGCATTTTTGATTTGACTAATTCACACTGCTGAAGCCTCATATTTGGTTTGGCTGAACTTTAGAATGCATTTTTGTACAAAATCCAAACTGTGGATAAAATCCACTGTTTCTTACGGTAAAGCTTAACCTCGTGGCCGGCATGGACAGGAGGAATTAATACAGCCACCAATAACTCTTTCAAAAAAAAGACATGGCATGTAAGTATTGGATGAAGACAGTTAAGCCTTATTGCCTCAGTCTCAGTTGCACACAACCTTTAATCCTAAACTTATCAATACCAGAGACAGCCTTTGCTTCCACTGAGCTGATTACGCCTACTTCCAACTATTTTGGGCAATTTCGGGTTATCAATGATAAACAGAGAATTGCTGCTCTGGTGTTTCTCAGTTACAGCAGTGTGGTCATTGACACAGGGGTGCACAAACTCTGTTTCCTTGGTGTTTAGTTGCAGTTATAAGGCTCCAGACCGCCTCCAGCTCCCAGCACTAACATCATTATCTCCCAGTTTTGAAGATGCAGCTCTTGTCAAAGTATGTCCTTCTGTCTACCCTTCTTCTAACCTCTCTCTTTCTCTTCATTCTCTCTCATGGTCGCATCCTCCCTTCCCTATGCGGTCTTTCCGGCCTCCCGGTGAACTTGTGTGGCTACTCACAGCTGTGCCTGTGTTATTGGAAACACCCCTCCAATATTCCTATTAGCCCCAATGTAAAGATGATAGGTTGTGCTTTGTTTGGATATTCATTTCCAATCGCAGGTCTTGGTTGGCGAGAGCAGCCCGAGATGATGGGTTTGCTGTGTGACACTGCCAAAAAAGAAAAAGCAGGAGAGGGGGAGGGAATAAAAAGAAGAGGGGCAAACAAGGATAGACAGAAGGAACACAGTGAAGGAAAGCAGTGACACTGCTTTGGACAATGTTCGAAACTGAAAAGCAACCAAAGAGGGGAGGTTTGTTTAGGAAAACAGGAAAGCTGACACTGACAAGTGGAAACTGGAAAGAAAATTAGGACGGATTAAAAGTGAGGACCACTAGAGGCCCAAATCCGTCAGTAGCAGAGAGAAAGAAGAAAAGGTGCATACTGTAGATTTTGGACCCGAGACGCATTCTAACAGGCAGTGTTGGGAGTAACGCAATTACAGTAATGTATTCCTTTTTGCAGTTATACTTATATTTATAAGCATCTTTACACATTTAGTGGTTTTGTTTTTTTTAGGATTTCACCAACATTGCGAAACGGGGGGGCAGTAGCTCAGTTCGTAGGGAGTTGGGCTGGGAACCGGAGGGTCGCTGGTTCAAGTCCCCATTCGGACCAAAGTATGGTGGTGGACTGGTAGCTGGAGAGGTGCCAGTTCACCTCCTGGGCACTGCCAAGGTGCTCTTGAGCAAGGCACCGAACCCCCAACTGCTCGGGGCGCCTTTCCATGGGCAGCCCCCCCCCACTCTGACATCTCTCCATGAGTGCATGTATAGGTACTGAGCATGTGTGTGTAATTCAAGCCTGTGTGTAATGTGTGGAATAACAACAGAGTGTAAATTGAAATTTCCCCTTGTGGGATTAATAAAGTATACATTATTATTATTAATAAACATTTCTTTACAGGAAAAAAAGCCTTGTCATGTCCTGCTGTTGTATTTGATGGATGAGATGACAGCAGAGACAGATACATTTGCAAAATGGACATCATTGATAGTTATTATGCTGCATAACAGAGCCAGAACCACAGACAGGTACGGACAACGTGTCCCAACAGGTGACAGGTACGTCACGCAGACAGCAGTGTGTCCGAGCTGCTGACAGATAGAAACATGTCGGGAATAATCTTCAGGCTTGCTACACATAATATCACTGCATTTTATCAGCCTGTAGTGGAACGGCTTTGAATGACGACCAACAACGCTTGTCCTTTACTGTGACCCTTTACTGGTCAATATGTTGCAGTTGTACTAGAAAGTGAGCAAATGAACATGTTTCACGTTCATGTTGCCACTCCCCGATGTGAGTCGAGTGCAGATTTAAGTCACGCATGCGTCACTCTGCGACAAGTTGCCTCCAAGATGCTGCAGTGTTGAAACACTTTTTAATTAAACGTAATTTACAAAGCGGTCGTATTGCACTGAGAGCTAATATTTTTTCACTAGCAACCTACACGTGTCATCTGTCAAATACAGATGCATTTTCAGCTTTGAACAACACCGTTCAGGAGTTATTACAGCAAAAGTGGGACGTGCGTAATGTTTCATCTGTCCCTCCTGGACGGGACGAAGGAAACGGCATGGGGGACGTATGACACATACAGTTTAAGCCATATAAACTTACCATAACTTTAGTATTTTACTATATATCATGAATGATATTTCCAAAAGCTGTTATTTTAGATAGATTGTTGCAGGGCTAAACGTCTTTGTGAATGTTTGTTAACAACTAATTGCCGTCATTGTGAAGCATGTATGAAGCGGTTATTGAAATATCATGTACTGTGGATGATTCAGCAATTATTATAGCTAGAACAGTATGTTTTTCCATTTATATCACGCTTCTATTGTGGAAAATGTTGTTTCACTAGGTTTTTACGTGGGTTAGATCTCTGTACATCCAAATAACGCCCCACAGCCGTCAGTCTCCGTAGGATGAGTGGGAAAACTCAACCCCCCGAAATATATTTTCTTCTTTCTAAAACTGCTTTTCCATGTTTCAACTCGATACATTATTGTATAAACACAGATATTTCTGCATTTACTTAAAATCCCTGGAGTTACAGCCAGGTCGGAGACATAGACATATGACATTACAGCCTGTTTTGCTTCTCAAGCATGAAATATGAAAGTCTGGGATTGTGGAGAACACTAAATGTTCTACAGAATAAGCATTCAGTCAAACCTTTAAATGAAAAACACTCATTAATAATCGGAAAATATTCATCCGCTAATGAAGCTTACTTTTGACCATCAAAATGCGTTTATCGGCTGTAACTCCGTGATAAAAGGAAATAACAGGAAGATATTTGGCTGATAGAAGTTTACCATGTTCTATGTTTTCACGTAAGGAAGTCAGTCTCTCATCATTGCACTCGGAGAAAACTGGAATGGTTCAATCGTCCCGGCTCTCCCATAATGTCCACACAGTAAAAATGGACCCACTTAATGAAGTTGGTTCACTGCTGGCTACAAGCTAGCATCAAACAACAAAGGCTGTCAGTTGAATGGTGTTTTGAGCTAACGTTAGCAATCAAACAATTATAGATAGCTCCAACGTTTTGAAATGATTCCCATCTTCTGTTATTGTTTGTAATGAGAACGGTTTATTATTTCATGGAGTTCACTAATTTTAGTATGACATGTTATGTCATAAACCGTTTAAATCTGAGCATGCACGACTCAAATCTGCACTCGACTCACATCAGGGAGTGACACGTCTCAGTAAGATAGCAAGAGGACACAACAGGCTACTTCAAAATAAAAGCACTTCCTGTGACGTTTTGCAGTAATCAGAATCAGAATTAGCTTTATTTGCCAGGTATGAGGACACATACGAGGAACGTTTCTTTGGAACATCGTTGCTCACAATGCACTTACACATACAAAACAACCAAACAATATATACACACTAATATATACACACTAATATATACACACTCTAAACAGAAACAACATAGAGGCAATAGTGCAATGAGGAGTGCAAAGTATGCAGGAGTGAATAGGATTATGTTATTATATTACAATATGAACAGTATGAACAGCTCTGGAATAGGGAATGAGAATGAATAAATATAAATAATCAGTGATATATGAGAATGAGAATGATGAATAAATACTAAATAAGTGGAATAATAAGTGGAGCCAGTAAACAGGTGCTGTTTAGAGACAGTGTTGCTGGGTTATTGCACACAATAAAACTAAATTACTGTTATACAAATAAGGTTGTGTAGCTTTTCATATATCAGCTGTAAAGCAAGTACTGTAAATCATGTAGACAGTAAGTTTTAATCACACTATAATTGACCATTTCCTTTAGACTGTTTCAAACTGAACATGAAAAAAAATGTTCAGCCTATCTTAACAGTTTGGTAAAGTGCAGTATTAAACATATGCCACATTAGCTATTAGTAGTTCCTGTTTGCAATGCACCTATGGACGTAAAGCAACTCTAACTGTACTACTTTGATACTGAAGACGATTCTCAGGCGAGGTCTGGAGTTATAAGAAGCACCTTTTTTCTTCGATTTCTAAAAGGTTTTATACAGTATATTCACATGGACATCCATAATGGTGGTATTACAACTTTTATTTATATTCTGTGCGACTGATGTATGTTTGCTGCTGTAACACCAGAATTTTTTGGCATCTATCTATCTATCTATCCATCTATCCATCCATCCATCCATCCTCACTACTCTCCATGTGTCCCAGCCACTGCTGCAGCTCCAAATGTTCACTATGCTGAAAAGCTGCCAAATCAGCGCACTACTTACGATAAATAACTTCCTATTGTTTATTAGGACATCGACATGCATGCGTCTTTTTCACCCCACACAGTATCTTAGCCTCATATCTCCCTCCTCACTCTCACGAGCCTCATGTTCAAAACGGTTATATTACTCTGTTATATAAAAAGTGATTTTGTAATTAGTTATTGCTATAAAAAAAAGAATCTTCTCAGGTCTGTGTCACCGCCTTGCAACACCCAGTGCTGTAACCTGCCTAAACAAAACCATAAAAACAGCATTATGTTCCTTTCTAATTGCTGTTGTAGTATATAAACATAATTCTTATGAGACAAGATGCAATAAGAGACATGAACATCCCAATTTCACTACACTAAAACGGCTAATGTCAGAGGAGTTAAGTCCCCGTTAGATACACTTTTATTATTAGTATATCACATCATCATTATTAATCACTTATGTTCAGTTTATTACTACTTTACCTCAACAACCTCTACTTCTTAGTTTACTACATTCCTCGGATTTACTGGAAAAAAACATGACATCATTAAGCATTAAGCAGTGTTTGTACATGAAGAAAGATATTTGGATAGATAACATTTTGTTCTCGGATATTGAAAGCACTGTTTGTGTTTCTTTTCAAGCAATCCCCAATCCATTCATCTTCGTGGGTTTTGCTTCTGTTATTGTAGAATAAGCAAAGAATCCCTCACTTCCAAAGCTCCAAAATCAAGCTAACTTCACTCTGCTTGCAGTGTGCAGGTGGACACAGCAGTGTGCTAGTTGTTGAGGAATGAGAATAATGTGTTATGGTGAACAATGTGTACTCTCAGTGGCTAAACCAGAGCGTCTTACTGTCCAACAGAGGATTCATCCCGGTATGGGTCTCGTGTCAGTAAGAAACTCCCTCTCTACACGGCCTGTGTTGTTATTAAGTGTTAGTGTGATATGTTTAAATGTGTAAAAGGTCTTAGAACGGTTTCCCATGGTCATTTGTCAACTACAAAAGAAAATGGTGATTGCTTTTAATTCAATTAAATTTTATTTATAGAGTGCCAAATCACAACAATAGTTATCTCCCAGCATAAAGAGCAGGTCTAGACTGTACTCTGTGATATTATTTACAGAAACCCAACTCCCACCAAGAGCAAGCACTAGGCGAGAGAGGCAAGGAAAAACTTCCTAGTCGTTATGGTAACAACACATAACCCAAGTGTCACCGTTTCACCAGTGAGAAGAGCGCTGCTCATGTTCTGTGAGCAGTGTATCATCAAAGCATGTTGGAATTAGCACGCTTACTAGCGGACGGCTGGATAGTTAGCATGCTTGCTAATTCCATCATGCTTTCATGCTACACTGGTTAGAGAAAATAAGCCTCATCTGGCGTAGCAATGGGCTTTCCTACGCTGTGACGAGAGTGTGTGGATGATGCATTCAGTTAGTAAATTTGACTCTTTTAGCAGCTGGCTCTCTGTGCTTTGTAATGTTACTACTCCACTGCCCGTTTGGTCATTACTGCAAAACCAGTGCCAGAAATGGGTCAGTGAATGTAGTTCTTTAAGTAAATTGTATCACACTACAGTCAACTTTAATCAAATAAAACCACCTTTCCCACAAAATAGTGGCAAGTGAAAATGCTACATGGCTTACTTTAGAAAACCACTAGCCACAGTTGGTGGTGAGCAAAAAAGTTAATGCCCAGCTCTGAATGTATGTAATGAAAAACACATTTGAAGTAATGTGTTAACCAAGAAATACATATAAGACACATATGATGATCATGTCATACAATTAGGGTATTGGCACCTTATTCGCTCCAATTCAGGCCCTGTGCAAAACCTGACCTCAGTGAGTCAGTTTATACAGAACTTTAAAAAAGGGTCCCAAATGAAAATGGCCGCTGCTCCTACCATCCTGCTACACTAATTTGGGAATGCCCTTTCTCCTTATTACATTTCTATGGTGCATGGTCTAAACACATAAGGCATCTCTCAATAGGTATGAAATTACAAAGGGTCTTGGTCTCGTATCAGTGAGATAAGGACCACCCACAGGCTCAGATGGGGGAACAATAGCTCATAGCAGCTTGTGGAAGAGCCAGCCAGCCCATCACGCCCTGAAACATATGAGCTTACTCTGTTTGATCAAAGGACCATAGCCAATCGAGATGAATAATGCAGAACTGGAAAGAGCATGGACATGTACATTTATCTCTGTGAACAGTACACGCCTTGTGTTAGGGACTCACATTAACTTGCCAAAGACATAATGTAGCTATAGGCTTTTTTAAATCAATCTACAGTTTGTTTATCAAATTACACATTAGACTTCACAGGTGCTTATTAAGACCACACCCATAATGCCAAAAGTGGACCCAGGTACAATTTAAAACAAAAAAGGCTATCCCTACCATTTGAAGCATAGAAAAAAAAAACATGATTTCTGTCACTGGAATGTAAGATTTGTGGGCTGAGGCTGCAGGGATGACGTGCTGTACTTTATCCACGGGTCATTTACTCTGATTCCCCCCTGACTCACCAAGTTTACAATATGAGTAAGCTCATTTTGGGGACCAGGGGGATACATCACAGTTCAAGCTTTGAGGCATTTATGCATGATGCGTCATGTTGCGTGTCATTGAATCTCTTTTGAAAAACACTTTCAAGTTACTTTGCCAGGATGTTAAAATACAGGGTGTTTTTCTCCTCTCCACCTGGGAAGCCCTATATGTCATGTCTGAAAGCCAAAATCTTAAAAGCAAAAGTTTCTTGGGTAACCATTTTAGGGTGTGTGATATTTATTTGTTTTTAATGAGAGAAACCTGTATGGGGAAAGTGCCTGTGAGAAAGGCACTTAAACAGCGGTTGCTGTGAGCATGTGCTTCAGCAGTCAGAAAATTGATATTCAGATGGTAGTATACACCTGGGTGCAGCACACCGCAATGTGCAGGCCTCTGCCACTGAATTGTACCTTTTTGTACGTTTTCATAGAACACATTAAAAACAAATGTTTTGGAACTAATGGGCACCAGGGAGATTTTCCACGATCTTCATCCAACTGACACATAAAATCATCATGGGATAAGAGTAACTTCTCCTGGAGCAAACAGATTAGTGATAGTGATTAAGCTGACAATGTCATGAGCACAGATTAGCAAGAGCAGAGGTCCATCATCATCCGCTTATCCGGTATCGGGTCTCGGGGGCAGCAGCTCCAGCAGGAGACCCCAAACTTCCCTTCCCCGAGCCACATCAACCAGCTCCAACTGGGGGATCCCGAGGCGTTCCCAGGACAGGTTGGAGATATAATATCTCCATCTAGTCCTGGGTCTTCCCCGAGGCCTCCTCCCAGCTGGACGTGCCTGGACCTCCTCCCTAGGGAGGCCCCCAGGAGGCATCCTTACCAGATGTCCAAACCACCTCAACAGGCTCCTTTCGACGTGAAGGAGCAGCGGCTCTACTCCGAGCTCCTCTCGGATGACTGAGCTTCTCACCCTATCTCTAAGGGAGACGCCAGCCCCCCCTCCTGAGGAAAACCATTTTGGCCGCTTGTACCCTGGATCTGGTTCTTTTGGTCATGACCCAGCCTTCATGGCCATAGGTGGTTAGCAGAGGTCTATGTCCTAATACAATGTGAGGGAAAGAGATTTCCATCTTGCTGCTGTGATGGAACATTACCTGACAAACAGCGCTTCAATGCACGCACGCACACACACACACACACACACACACACACACACACACACACACACACACACACACACACATGAAATGATTACCCAGGATTCACCTGTTGCTAGTTAAAACTGTGAATGCAGCCGAGACTGTCTCACTCTGTTTGGACACCTGGTTGCCAGGGTGGGGCTCGATCTTATCGTTAGATGTCAGCAACAGGCGTCAATTGCTGAAGCTGTCCCAACATTGGTCCTCCTGGAAACCTGTCGCTGAGCTAATCAGGTGGTTTAAGCAGCGTTTGATAGGATTTCCCTTGGGCTGAGATGCGAGCAAGAGCTGAATTATGGTACTAAATCTCTCAAGTGAAAATACCCGCAGAGAGCCTGGCTGTAAGTATGGTGGGGGGGGGAACATTTTCGGAGCCTCTCCAGGAAATTCCGCATGCACAATTTGTCTTTGTAATAGGAGAGCTGGCATGGCCCTCGGCTTAAGGATGTCATGACCGGACCAACTTAGCACGCAGCAGAAGTGCTTATTGCACATTGTATACTCATTCCTGACACAGGGGAGTCTGGCGTGGCTCACATCCCGGTGATCAGACTCAAGCTTTTTCTCACCACAACAGTTTGTAAGAGACCTGGTGAATTTCCACGAACCTCAGCATGAACTCTGCCACTAAACCATGAGAGACTCCTCATTTAAGGAAAGGCCAGGGTCTGATAAACACTGGGGAAGAAAGAAAGAGGAAAAAAGAAGGACAGGAAAATGGAAAACAGGGCTGGCACTACCAGCAGGTTTATTTGAGGCTGTGACAGTGAGCCCTTGGAAAAGGGATGGCGTCTAAAGCCGGGTCCACACATGTGTGGAGTGTACACAAAAGGGGTTGTGACAAGTAGACATGGCATGTCAAAGCCCCTTGCTTCGTCTTTGGAGTCTGGAAGATAAAGGAAGGAAAAATCGGATTATTTTACTCCCCCGAACCCTGAACTCAGTGGGGCACAGTGAAGACAGTGCCTGGGAACAATTTGTCCAGCCATTATCTCAATCCATTAAGGGTGAGAACTGCAGGCCACGCTCCGGGTCCGATGTTCCATCGTTGAGGATTTTTTAAGTGCTTTATTTCTAGATTATCATCTCTTTCTTTCTTTTCATCTCATCTTCTTTCTCTTGTGTATTGTACTTGCTGAAAGAACATCTTAACTTTACAGAATACCCATTATCCGACTTAGGAATGGCTTTCATTCCGGTTCCACCTGCCGCAACCTTTGCACATCTGTGCATGGTGTACTGTATGTGCGTGCAAGCAAACACTTTTTAGTGTCATAAATCCACAATAAACTCATAGGTTTTAAACATGTGTTGTCATTTTCTGATTTTCTGAACAACCATACTTTAAGACAGGATTATTTTCCAATGATCACACACAGTAATGCGGATCTTGTGATATGAACTCTTTGAATTACGCTAAGATATCACAATGAAAGAAACCACATTATAGTCTGCAGCTTTGATAAAAGTTGTTATCAAACAGATTTGTGTGTAAACATCTATGCAGCACTTAGGAGTGTTTTTTCCATGAAAGTCTTTTGATTTAAAATCCTTTTCATCCTTAGTCTTCTTTTGCTAAATCTAACTTAACAGAGACATGCGTTAGAGGCCACAGAAATCCGGAGTAGTTGTTAAGAACAAATATACGTCACCAGAGAAATAGAACAATATACGTCCCCAGAACAATATACGTCACCAGAGAAATACGGTTGTCCCCTTGCCTTCGTCTTCTTCAAAGACGAAGGCAGAAGTATCAAAAGAGGTGAAAACAATTAGAAATGTCATGTCGAGAGCTGCAGCGACGTGAAGGAGTGGAGGGAAAACGTGGTGACATCAGGTAAGCAACTTGGACTTTTACCACACCTCCCTCAAGTTTACCCATTGATGGAGGTCATTAGATTTCATTTCACTGGAGTTGTACCTCTTTACGATTTTATGCAACAAATTAAAAAATGGAGTGATTGATCTTCAACAAATGTGCACCTAACGAATTTGAATCATCCCAAAAAACATTGACATTGATTCCGCCAATGATAGTACAGTATGAAAGGTCTATTTGATGTAATCATTCTTTCTTGCATTGTGATACCACGTTAAAGTGCATATGCACATATCAACTCCAGTCAATCATGCCTATACATCGCTAGAGCAGGACAAACAAAATAAATGCTTTTTAGTGTATTAAGAAAATATGTTTAGGTCATCCAGCCGACTATTGACATGGGTTTTATTTAAAAATAGCCAACAGTTTAAAAGCTGCTTTAACAGTGCTCATGCTACTCTGTGCCAAACAATATACAGTACATGCACTGGCAATAGGCATCGTCCAGAAAAACTGTACGGACACACACAGAGTTCTAAAAACCTATATCTATCAAACGCACTCTTGGAAGAAAAATAGGAGTCTGGAAGGTCCCAAAAGATCTGTTCTGGTAAAGTTGACGAATGGAAATCTCATCCCACAGCAACACAACCCACCTGCAGTGCCAAAGTATACTACAGAGAGAGCCAATGGACGTGATTACATTTATAGAGTCAAATGCAGCCTCACTTCCCCTCTCAGGATAGGAGCTGGTGACTTTGAGCCTTGGAAGGCCCGTCTCAGTCCAACTTGGCAGCAGGAAGACAAGACTTTGATGTGCTGAAAGTTGACTTGACCTCTGTTTACGGCTTAATAAATCTAGGATGGAAAGCTGTGGAAAGGACAGACTGACGCAGGGAGGGAACGCATGGCCAACTGACTTGGGCCACAGCAGAGCATGTGCTTTATATTATATGAATACAGCGAGGATAAAAATGTTCTACACCATCAACACACATTAGCAGTGAATTGAAGCTCCATAGAAGACGACTGATAACTGGCAGCAGTATGGTTGTTGGGCATACGGTATATCTTACAAATATGACGCTTATTTGTTGTGTAACAACACGAAAGACCACTAAGGCTGACTGAGAAAGACAGAAACATATGCGTATGTGTAAATTCTGAGAAACTTGTATTACAATAGGCTCCGTTTATGTGGCCTTTGAGTTTATAGGCCAGTGTCTGAAGTACAAGAAATGCACAGAGGATGGGCGCCCGGGTGGCTCAGTTGGTGGAGCGGGCGACCATATGTGGAGTTTTGCGGGCCTTTGCTCCATGTCCTTTCCCCCTCTCTCTCCCCTTTCATGTCTTCATCTGTCCTGTCAAAAATAAAAAAAGGCTAAAAAAAAAGAAATGCCCAAAAAAGATATCTGTTGTATGAAACACGGACTTGTATGACGGGTCATTTCTACATCAGACTATATTATGAGTCATTTCTGCACTCCAGGAAACCCTCAGTGTTTAATATTCTACTCTGTCAGTAATGACTACTTCTCTGTACTCCAAATAAGCTTGTTTTCAATATCCTGGGTCCATTCCTTTATAAGCCATGTATATTTAAAAGAAGCTCTGCAAGGAATTTGAGTATCGAGTGTTATATAAATACATGAATACAATACCGCTTATTCAAGCGCTCTGCTGGCCAGGTTACCACAAACCATGATCATGCAAAATCAAAGGGTTACTTTAGCTGCTGGCTTAAGAGAGTCCATGAAAGCATACACACACAAAGACCTTCAGATCCCAGGAGTCACTTTGCTGTATCCAAGTAAAACCCGATTTATAAAGATGTGGTGCTCTATGAAAACTGACCCCGTATTTACTGTAGTTGTACTTAATGATATCTGAAATCATATATTTTCAACTCAACAAAAAACACGAAATTTACAGCAAAGCTTCAAATACTGTGATCTGTACCAGTAATTTGATTTGCAGTTTTATTCCCAAAAGTCCAGTGCATGGAACCTGACCAGGTTATTTTACAAAACAATGGCTTAATGAACATATGTGGACACAAAATAGAGGGCCACACATGAACCACATGACTCTAGATTTGGTTTAAAACAAACTTGTTTGTCTTACTTTTGACATAAAAATGTGTTATACAGTTTGAATTATCGCCTCTTGGGTAGTGTGAAGTAAGAGATGCTCCAAGGAATGTTTTTTGCCCACACTGATGCAGCATGTTTTTATCCATAAAGGGGTCGGCAACCTTTTCAATGTGAAGTGTCCCTGTGAAGAAGGCAATGAGTAGCCAATCAGAGGCAGAGTAGGGCAGGTCTTCGGGGAATGCGGATGGGGGGAAAAGTCAATCAAACTACCATAAAATAACCGGCTGTGCTCCTGAAAATTACTGTGAAAGAGGTTATTTGGCATGCCAAGTGAAACAGTTCCAAAAAAACTGTCATGCACACTTACTGCTAGTGTGCCATTGGTTGAGCCACCATTGGCATGCATGCCTAAGGTTGCTCACCCGTCATAAAGCGTCCTAAATGATATACTGTATTTTCAAATCTGTATTCTCAACTCTGATTGTGTACTCTTTTTCATGTTGATTAGCTTTACTGTAGATGGTTTTGACTATCAAAGGCTACGGTAAGCCTCTAGGTTGATCAGGACACACAACTTTGTAAATTACATATCAGTTAAACCATGAAATAAAATCTCAGCATTTATGTTGTGGTAACGTCTTGCCCACCATTTTAGCTGAAGAGTTCACTGGATATACATTGTTTTCCCTTAACCTTCAAAATTGAAAAACAAAACCCTTTTTTATCGATGTTTTGTAACTTTTTCTTACATTTTTGTCCCTTTTTTCAACACTTTTGACGTTTTTTTTCAATGTTTGGGACTTTTTTTTTTACATTTTCAACACTACGTAACACTAACTTATTAACTTTATTTTTACAGGAATTTTTGGATTTTTTGGTCAATATACCTCATTCATAGGAAATTATACCTAATGTTTGAGTTAGAAAAGCAGAAATTAGGAATTAATTCGACTAAAATTAAAGGAATGGATGTTGATGGATAATCACAGACTGGAATATGTCAACTTTTACTCAATACTATTTCAAAAACACTTCAATTTGTTTTTCAAATGCTAGAAAATTGAATAAGATGCCCCAAAATTAATGAAAATAGACATTTGTACTTGTCAAAGAGCGTTGTGTGGAATCAATCATGTTATTTTGGGGGAATTAAAAAGAACATTGATATAGGAAAACTGGTCAATTAGACCCGAGGACAACATGAGGGTTAAAAGATAGGTTCAGATTTTTTAAACTCTGTCCACACTCAAATGCCAAACATTAAAGGAGTTAGGGAACCAAATCCACGGTCCTTCTCAAGTTCAGCCGAAGCTATGAGGTTTCTGCCTTCTAAGTTAGCTGGATCAGGTGGGTATATTTCAAGGGTACAGTTTTTAGTATTTTCCCTTTTTTATTTCTTGCTGAACATGTATTGTATGTTGATGCCTGGGCACAACACCAACAATAAACCTACACATTACTAACAAATCAACAACACCATGTTGATGTTCTAACTTGAAAGCTGAAGGCGACTTCGGGATACATTTTGGGATCGCAGGTCTTTGGATTGCATCCGCCATCTCTTACAGTGTAGTTGTGTTAGAAAGGGATCACTTTATGGTCAAATATAATATCGGCAATAACGGCAAGGTTCCATTTTTATCCCTAAATTGTAGTCGTCTTGTATCTCTGGGTTTTTTTTGCATCCACTTTAAGTCCTTTTGTGTCTCTTTTTAGTAACTTTGGGTCTCTATGTGGTCATTTTGCATCTCCTTGTCATCATTTTGCATTTATTTGTTGTTGTTTGCATTTCATTGTGGTCGTTTTGTGTTTCTATGTAGTCATTTTGTGACGTTTTTAGTCCTTTTGTGTGCTCGTTTAGGACCCCTTTATGATCATGTTTGCGTGTCTTCAGCAACATTTTGTGAGTCAGACCCGCTGGTCCCCTCGGCCTGAGCCCAGTAGGCCTGTAAAGTAATCCATCCTGTTTTAATCTCAAACCCCAAAGATATGAGCTGAGGCTTGAGTTTATTATATGGAAATGTTGCTAAAGGTCTATGTGGATGTACACACACACACACACACACACACACACACACACACACACACACACACTCACACTCACACTCTTCTGTAGCCAATATTTTCATCATGCCCAGCCAGGCAGGGAAATGAGCCAACTTGGGTTGGTTTCTGCTCCCTGCAATGCGGGCCTGGTGTCCACAATAGTTTCCACGATAGAAAGTTCTTCCTTAAGATTTTGTGAATAGTGTTGAAATTGTTTAAGGAAAAGAATACTGCATACAACTCATAACAATGCATCACTGACAGCTTTTTAACTCTGCTTCGGTCTGCAGCGAACGCTCACACGGTTCTGCTGGGCTTCACCATGTGGACTCATGCACTTACTAAGAACGTCTGTGACAGCTGTTTAGAAAACAGTAAAAATTATATTCACGATTCCTCATGACAGCTGCTTGAGCCACGGCCATTTTCTGTCATCCAAACATTCACAGTGCTTTCCTGGAAAAGGTACCAAGGGATCTCTTTGCTGGACCTCGAGGGGAAAATTTGGGACAATCAATCTTGTTATTAATTAATCATATTTTCTCTGGTCACTACAGATGGAAGCCCTTACTTGGGGCTGGAACTTCCATTATCAAATGACGATAGCTGGGGTTGACCTATTGGAGTGTGTACTGTACATGTGTGCTTCTAAGTTTGTTCATCACTGATTTCAGAACAAATGAATCATTCCTGGAAACCTTTTTTTCAAGTTCAAAACAAAGTAAAATAGCAGAATGAAACCATGGAAGTATTTGGAAAGGCCTTGAGGGCTCAAAATGTGAAATGTTAATCAATTTGCATGGAAGTCATTTGAAGTCAGTAATATAATCCATTGGATCACACACTCAGGTCAATAACACAGTTTGATGGCTGTCAGTTTCATGTGGGCTATTTTTACTTCTGTCGTTACTCTGTCAAACACTTGTGGACTACAAGGAATTTGTCTGCCCATCATTTCAATTATTTCCTAGCCTTTTTTAACTATTTAATTGTCCAAGAAATATTGTCAAATTAAAAAAACAATTACAAATTACAACTTTAAGCTTCTCGATTGCATGTATAACTTGTTTCAACATCTACAGTAGTACTCGTAACAGACAGATGGCACAATGCTCAACTCTGGGCTGGTAAAGTGATCCCTGAGGCCCAGTGATGGAACAGACCAGGTCAACAGTACGCAGGTACTCCCAAGTTTTATGCTATTGTTTCTGACACTATTGGTTCCAACCCAAAGCAGGTCAAGGACCCGTTATGGGTGGGACTCAACATGATATCCTGTTAAAAGGAAAATGTTCTCATCATTTTACAGAGGTCAAAATGCCATAGTGGCTCCTCCTTGCACTGGTACTTCTGTGTTTGAGGACTTTTTTCAGTTGGAATAGTCTTGTGAATTGTGTTCCTATTAATCCTCCTCCAAATCCCTGCATGACCTGGTAGAGTGGCAGTTGGTGGTGTGCTGTTTGAGTAATATTCAGGCCATCCACAACCAAAGATCAACTTAAAACGAATATTGCTATGTCAAAACTAAAATAATTAATATTAAATGGACTGTTATCATATGACGACTACTCAAAGTGCTTTTACATAGTACAGGAACCATTCACCATTCACACTCATTCACACACTGTGGCCGAGGCTGCCGTACAAGGTGCCACCTGCTCATCAGATAAACACTCACACACATTTACACTCCAATGGTGCAGCATTGGGGGCAACTCGGGGTTCAGTGTCTTGCCCAAGGACACTTTGACATCCAGGGCCAGGAATCAAACTCCCAACCATTCGATTGGAGGCGACCGCTCTACCACTGAAACACAGCCGCGCCAGGAAACCCTTTGTGTATGGCTTTGTCAGAGCACACTTAGAAACAATGTCATGGTTGTATTGACAGATTAGCATCAGCTGTTTCATTCATGCTTCTCAATCCCTGGCTCAATCTTCAGATGTTTGGCTGCCAGCTGACTGGCATCGTCTAATCATATACGCACAAGGATACAGCTGGGACATTCATTCTGTTCATTTATGTTAATGAGAGGGGATTGGTTCTCCCAGCAGAATCCCCATTGCTGCTCCGATTCATTGACAGCTTTTTCAAATAGCAAAGCCATTTTCGCCAAACCTAACTACAACCATTTGCTATAAATGTAAAATTCCTTGATGCAAGTGTGAGTTGTAGTAATGAGCGGTTCAAAAGGGAAGCTCTTCCCCGACAAACAGAAAGCTTCAAATGACAGTATTTCAACCAGCCTGCCCTTGCCAAGAAAACAGTTGTGTGGGACGATTATGCAAGCAGCTCAGAATGACACGTACAATTAGGTTTCTTGTTAGGCGGCTACCTCTCTTGGGTGTAGTAGTTATCGCATGAACAATCGAGGAAGTGAGGTGACGAAGCGGCAAATTCTGCGTGAGGAGGCAGGTTGGCGTGGCAGGAGGGTCAAACAAACACAGGACTTTCACTCAGACTGTGGTTTGTGTCCATGTGCAACCAAAAGTCAACTATTATTTTAAAAGTAACCAAAGTTTTGCAGACATACATGAAGTTTTACAGACGTCACATCCTCATTTTAGTAGTTTTACATTATTTGCAATATTATATTTGTTGCCTAAATATAACATTAACATTAATACATGTTTAAAACTACGCCTGTTACGTTAAATAGAAAGGTCACATGGGTTAGTTTCTACTAACTAACTGTGGAAAAGTAATGCAGGTGCCTCATTTAAATGCTCAGAGAGAAGAGTGTATTTTTCTTTTGTGTTTGGTTAGTTAGCATTCTCATAAGTTATGTCAATTAAAATTTAAAACAAGATTGTGAGAAGATTTATTGAAGTTTTTAAATGTGAGTACTTTGTTATGTTTTAACCTATTTATAGTGAACTAAAATATAATAATTGTAGTAAATGAATGCATCTAGGAACATGGGTCCCTTGGAAGCACTACATTGACATTTTGGGTCCAAAGACAAAGAAAAAAAACTTTAAGAGCCTTTCTTTTATGGTGGAGGTCCAGCAGAGAAGAGACTCTGTTAAACCATTAAATCTTTAATAGATAGCTACGTTTGTCTGTTTATGGATCCTGCAAGCTGAAAAATAGATTACATTTCACTGTTGCATGTATTCTAACCCACATGAGGCAGTGTTTCAGTGATTGTTTCCAACAAAATTGATGTGTGTAATGACGCGTGGACAACACTGAAGTCATATCTCCACTAAGTTTCTCCTTCCTTAAAGGCATACTGTGGAGGGCAGAGAGAGAAGTTAAACTATGCCATATGAGAGAGATGGAGGGGATGTAGCCTACTGAGTTCACAGGAGCAGAGGGATCTGCTGGTGAAAATATGATTTCAAATTGTGAGAATACACAAATATAAGACATGCTTATACTAATTCTATTAAATCAAAGCAAAAAATAAAAAAAATTAAACTGGGAAGCAGGTATTAAAGTGTAGTTGGTTGGCTGCTCTGCAACCTTTTCTGTGTATTATACTTTTGATTCAGATAGGTAAGCATTGAACATGCTTTTTTACTGTGTTCAGATAAAACGAATTGGAGGAGTGATTGCATACTTATAAATCAATAGATGAATGTAGTGATGTCCTAATGAAGCTTCATGAACCATTAGTTGTATTTGTTGAACCCAGCAGATGGCGCTCTTGGTTTAAAGGAAAAGGTTTAAGGAAAGGCATTTCAGTGTGCTTTCAACCCCTTTTGTGAATAGAGAGCGCCATCTAGTGGGTTCAGAAAGTAAAACCAAATGGTAAATGAAGCTTCATTTGGGCATCAATAGATTCATGTAATAACACACATTGCTCAAAGGGAATTCCATAAAATTCAACTTTAGCAAGAAACGTTCTAGTCTCCGTGGACTGGATCTGCTTCACAGACGAGAGAGGAAACAGGGAAACACTACAAGGGAAATGAGTTTCTGGTGAGTTCTGTTGTCAGTCAGAAGCTGAACTTTCCACTTACTAGCTAACAGCTAACACCTGTACAGTTGGTGCAGTGGCTGCTTGGGGCTAATAAATGGTTCAGCGGTCAAATTCTTCGAAATGACAAAAACAAAATTAGCTTTGGAACACTTCTCTTGAATAAACTGTGAATGTATTGTCCTGTTGGGACAACTGACAATTTTGAGGCAAACTAATGGTTAGCTAGCTAGCTAGCTCTTATGACTGACTAGTACTAGTATGTTTGTTGCTGGCTAGCATGCTAGCCGTTAACTCTCCAGCTAGTTTACCAACCCGCCCTGCGTCATCAAGCTTTTAACACCACCTTACCCTTAACCTAACCCTAACCACCTGTTTTGTGAAGACACATGGACTTACTTTAACTGTGCCACTTTCTGGTGTGGCCTATTCCTCGTCTTTACTGCCTAGCTTGTCTTTACATTGACAAGCTGCAGAGACTCTTTACAAACACTTGTCTTTTTTGACAGTCCGAATCGATGCAAAGACAGAAAAACACACTCACATTCACACCTGCCTTGTTTCATTTGAAATTGGGACTTCTTGTGCTATTTGGAGGTTACACTGAAGACCTAAACAAGACAGTTCAGCAAAATTCAGATAAATTGAGATTAATGTATCCTTAATTAGTCCCACAAGGGGAAATTACGATTTACACTCTGTTGTTATTACACACAGGCCCGAACTACACACATGTGCTCATTACTTAAACATGCACTAATGGAGAGATGTCAGAGTGTGGGGGGGTTGCCCATGGAAAGGCGCCCCGAGCAGTTGGGGGTTTGGTGCCTTGCTCAAGAACACCTTGGCAGTGTCCAGGAGTGGAACTGGCACCTCTCCAGCTACCAGTCCACCACCATACTTTGGTCCGTATGGGGACTTGAACCAGCGACCCTCCACCCCACAAACAAACAGACAAAGAAATACTGCTGTAGAAGGAAGCACAGCTTGCTACGTGAAGAACCATGCCAATGTTTTTTGCTATTTTACACTCGATACAAATGGGCTTTAAGAAATAGCTTTTAGGAGTCTGTGATTATTTACAAAATAAAGTTTGTACCCCCTCATTATGAAAACTATGAAAAAACAGCCAGAGTGCTGTACTTATAGTAAATTGCAACACTAATTAGTTTCTACCAACAGAACAGATTCCATCTTACTCCAGTGTTGCATGTTGCCTGCAAGTGTAACCAATCCCATTCCTCTCACTATTTCTCACTTCCTATCGCTGCCATTCATAGACCGAAAATAGCCTCTGAATCATGCCATGGCAACCACATTCGTGTTTATACTTTGCTTTCTTCCGTACTGGAATATTGTACCATACTTCACACCAAGCGCTCAAAAATGTTCCGATAAAATCAACAATACAAGAATATGGACTTTAGACGATTTGAAGGGAAATTGCTCAAGTACATGTTGTGTTTTATTTATTGTCAATCATAAGGGCTGAAGATAGCTTTATGTGTTGAAACCTGCCAGAGATAACTTGTATGGCATGGTGAGTTCTCTCCTGGAGTAGTGAGAAAAGCCAGGGTATATCTCATTGCATGAAAAGTATGCAACTCAGACACCAATTTTCTTCTCAAAGTCAAATTCAAACACAATGTTTTTGTGATATTTTCATTTACGCTTCGCAACACCAGCTCAAGTTACGTAATTGGTCCAGTGTAACAGAGTGCTAAGCTTAAAGGTCCAATGTGTAGGAAGTTTTTCTCACATCTAGCGTTGCACCACACAGTTCAAATTATGTACTGTATTACTGCTAAGGTAGCTTCAAAAAGCCGGTCTTTTGCTTTTTTTTTATATCCTTTTGCTTTTTCTGGGTGAAGAAGAGGACTTCTGTTCCTGAAACTTGGATTTTGAATACTGTACCTGCATGAGGTGGAGTGGCAATCAGGAGAGTCGGGAATTTTCCTGGTGGGCCAGGAGTGTTTCAAAGCTGCTCCAGCCAGTCTGATCGCCCGCTGCCCGCTGGTCAAACTAACCTGCACGGCGGGCAGCTTCTTATTTCCGAACATTCATCTCTCCCCCGTCTATGAAATTTCCCGGGGTTTTTTTTGTCCCGTTTTGCCTCAGAATGTACTAAGATAACGTGCGATCCTCGATGTTTTCTTCTCATCATGTGACAGCGAAAATGCAAAAAGCAGAGCAATATATCCTGTATGTCCCTCAACAGATAATGTATTTTAAGATAGCGCATGAATATGGAGCGTCTACCCCAGTTCATGCAAGTGCAAATGTAAAATTTCAAGCCAATAGGAATACTTGGAATTATACTTGGTGGTCAATATTCATAAAAAAAGATAAGTTTGTGAAGGGCAATACACATTTTGATAATGAACAACTACAAAAGTTACACACTGGACCTTTAAATGAATGCATCGTCAACACTACAAGAAACAAAAAGATATAGTAATCAATTCAACTTCCAACATAAATGACTATTTCTAAATTTTTTTCTGATAGAGAAACGATCCAAACAAACATTACCCACCACTAGTACCAGCTCTACTCGGCTCGACTCTGCCGCGGTGCCCTGTCTTCATTTTACATTGCAGATTTAGTATCGCCTCATGCATGAGGCAAGCGTGGCAGGTCGTCATAGCGATGCCGCAGGAATCTGCCGTGACACACAATGTTGAAGGTGTGTTGCTTTTGATTCCTGACATGTGGATGTTGCCACAACCAGAAGACACATTTAGTTTCTAAAGAAGCAGGAAGCAGCAAAAACACAGCTGGATAGACTACTTAAACATGCCCCCTTCACGTCTGTCGCTAGCAATGATGACGCAGTGAATAGTGACGATTCTCTCGGACCAATCAGCAGTCTGCAGGTTTTTATGTCACCTTTTGGTATCGCCTCAGGTCACTTGGAACCTTGACTGAGGTAGTACAAAAAAAAGTACCTGTTAACATGTACCAGGGACTTTTTTTTTGTAATGGAAAACCAAAAAAGGCAAGTAGAGTCGGGCAAGTTGAGCAGATACCATGTAATGGATAAATGCCATTACAGTGACAGCATTTACATCTTCCACTGATGCCCTTGCATGCCCAGCGAGCAGGGTACTGGAACTCAAATCAAGCAACCCTGTGACTAATGGTACAGCGCTGTGGTCACACTGCATAGTTCCCAAATTTGAATGTGTCAGTGTATGTAATCCTCTCTTCCTCTGCGATGAATCCCTCCTGTTGGGGCAGTAATTACAAATGTCCTCTTAGTTCATATCCAGTCAAATAGATTTAAGGTTGTTGTTTTCCCCTTAATTCTTTTACAAATGCTGCAGGAATAGCATGAGAAATGTCTGATGGTTTTGGAGTGTCAGCAGTTTCCTTTCACTACTTAATACTCACCACCAACTTAAGTCTTCACTGCATCACAAACAGCCATGGCTTTGTTGAAGTGCATGGAGACAGAGCACATTTAAGTCCCGTCCCCACCGGAGGGGAAAACAACTCCCCGCTCTCCACTGACTTGTATCGCGTGAAGGTTCCTCCTCGTCGATTACGTCTGCTAGCAACAGGAAAATGTTTAAATGCTGCTGTGGTGATATTAACTACCAACAGGGTAAATAACCCATGACTTAAGTGTTTATAAGCTGCCGACCCGAAAAAAACAGAGCTTTAAAAAGACAAACCAGCAGAGAGAATAGAGACCATTTGATCCTGACATTAAGCTAGTGGTATGTCCGACATAGTCTCTCATAGCCAATCATCATGGGCGGTGCTAAGCTCCGGATGGAGCCACGGTGCCGTATAATAGTCTCAGGAAGGAGCTTGTTTTGGTGGAACATGTGTACGTTCAGAAGTAGTTTTAGTCGTCAACAGAAAACTCCAATTGGACAGATAGTCTAGCTAGCTGTCTGGATTGACCCTGCAGGGATCTGAGGACCAGTTAACCATAGTCCACAGAAATCCACCAGAGGTTAGAACGCCAACACAGAGACAGAGGACGAGGACAGACGGCTTTTCAATACTACTCGCTACCGTAATCGCTCTGTGATCACGGAATAGGCTTCCCATTGACATTACTTCAAAATTCTTAACCAACACAGGAAAATAAGGACATTAATGTGACCTGTACATGAAATAACAGATTAAAAAACGTGACCGTTTCACAAACTGGGCACTGAGACTGGGCTGGCTCAGCTGTGTTTCGGTCTTTAGGGCTTACTAGGTCAGAACCTACAAATTACGCCTCCACTGCTTTAATGAGTCAGTCCGTTTTCTGGCTCAGACCTCGTCAATTAAACACATGACCACATCCTAATTGAGCTTGTTCATACTGTTGCTCTGATAAATGAGACGCTGAGTATTACGATGTCTGTTTTCAAGGGACTCCGAATCTGGAGGAATTTAACAAGGTGTTATGTACATGAAAGCCTTTTATTTTCTTTTTTTTGTACATCATGAAGCGCTTAAGAAAAACAACAGTGGTTCCAGACAGCACTGCGTGGTATGGGAATATGTTTTAATGAAAAATGCCTTTTTTCTTTTCATAAACGTCAGTCAGAGGTTGTTTTTTTAATAAGCAATGACAGTGTCATTATCTCGCAGATACTTCTAAAGTCTCTGTAGTTTAATTAAAAGTCAGCACAGTGACGGATTTAATTAGAAAAAACATGACTTAAAAAGAAAAAAGCTTACAACAAGCTGAATGTCTGCTTGGAAAGTAAAGCAAAGTCAAATAAACTCACAAGTTTTTTTGTTTCCAGAAACAAATCTGACAACCACATGACACTATTCAGTTTCCCAATATATCCTCATTAAAAATGACAAATATGCAGAATGAGTAACCACCCGCGTTAGTTAGTTTTAGGTCTTCTGGCACTTTTATTAGCGGAGAAACCATGAAAGAGTATCAATAGCAGTCCAACAGCTGTGTACGATTTTTTTGTTTTGGTATAGCAATTACATTGTGTTATCAACAATATGCTTGTGGATTTCTGTGCGTTCAAATGGCAATCGACAATTGAAAGAAAAAGCTCGAGATCACCATCTATGCTTCTGGCTAAGCTGCTGTGAACACCTGAGTCTGTGCTACAATGAGCATTCCCCAGAGTCCCCGTCTTCTCTCTGTCTAGACTACTATAATAACTTAAGGTGTGTGTGTGTGTGTGTGTGTGTGTGTGTGTGTGTGTGTGTGTGTGTCACCTATTTGAATAGCAGGGGTGTGTAAGTGCGTACACGCTTGTAAAAGCCCCGGGAACAAAAGGGAGAGCCGTCGTCGGCGTATGTTTATGTAGTTCTGTCTGTTTTATTGACCTTGTCTGGTTCCATTTTTAGGACATGTTTCCAAGAAATGTCATCTTCAAAATTTGAAGGTGTAACTCCAGCCGCATGCTTGGCACTGTTGCTGAATAATTCCACATAGGAGAGACCAGGGTGTGCAGATTAGGTGCTGCTAAGTTTCATAACTTTACCGTTTAAACTGCATTAATGCATCTTAATGTGTCCATCGGTCAGAAATAAGACAGTTATATATCTTCAGAACTTGGTTATTTTTTTTCTTTTGTATAGATTGAAAGGTCTCATGACATGGTGCTCTTCAATGGTTTTATATGGACCTTAGTGGTCCCCTAATACTGTATCTGAAGTCTCTTTTATATAGACCTTAGTGGTCCCCTAATACTGTATCTGAAGTCTCTTTTATATAGACCTTAGTGGTCCCCTAATACTGTATCTGAAGTCTCTTTTATATAGACCTTAGTGGTCCCTAATACTGTATCTGAAGTCTCTTTTATATAGACCTTAGTGGTCCCCTAATACTGTATCTGAAGTCTCTTTTATATAGACTTTAGTGGTCCCCTAATACTGTATCTGAAGTCTCTTTTATATAGACCTTAGTGGTCACCTGGGGTGGGGGTGGGGGGACGCTTGACCAACTGCCACTTTGCTCATTTGAAAGCCAAGATGTCTCTTTCTCATGGGGGGCCAAATTCTCTGGGCGGGCAAAGCAGAGAAAGGGGAAGTAACCTTTCCCGTTATGACCTCATAAGGGGCAAGATTCCAGCTCGGCCCGTCTGAGCTTTTACCCAGGGCTCGGTTTACACCTATCACCATTTCTAGCCACTGGGGACCATAGGCAGGCTGGGGGAACGCATATTAATGTTAAAAAAACCTCATAAAGGGAAATGTTCATGACATTTGACCTTTAGAAACATTTGCCAAAGCCAATGCTAATGACTTCAGAAATGACACATATAAAACCCCTCTGCTAATAGCTGAAATGAGTCCTAACAGTTTGACATTGCAAGAGCTCATAGGAATAAGAGCGAACATTTCAATTTAAATAGATAAGAGATGGGAGGAATTCTTTGATGCAGGAGCGGTTTCATGGCAACACAAGAGGGGCTAAATACTACATTGTAAAGCTAATTTGGGCGCTGCATGCTCAGGTTTGTTCTTGTCCAGACGGGGAATAATAGCCCACACCTGGGTCTTGGCCCAGACCCCAAAAAAAGTCTCCTGCATGGCCCCAAAGCCTGACTCAGCTAAAACTCCGCCAAGACCGGTCCCATCCATGCTGTGGTCGGACCAAAGTCTGCCAACACACAATTAACCAGACTAACCTAAATCTCCTAAACACCAGCTGACATCATTTATAGGCTCTAGCCCTGTGCTTGAGGCAGAGTTTGCTTCTGCCTCTTAAATATTTATCATACACTTAAGAATAAAAATTTGATAGTAAAAGAAAAAATGTTATTTATGTCTATTTTTGGGCTTTCCGGCAGCACTACCAAGAGAGCATCCAGTATAGTGTCTAAAAATTCAGTTTGAATACATCTTTACATATTGGCTCCTTGTGAGATGACAATGTTGGCAGACAACGCACTCTCATGAAAAACTACACAACAATCCATATCATATGATATGATACCGAATTACGGCGACCACCAAAGTGATGAAGTTTAGTCACATGACTGTTAAGTTTAGCGGCATAAGCCGACGAAAAGTGACTGTTAACCAGGGTTCTGGCCACCGTGAGGTGGCGGTTGTTCCAGCTGACAAAAGGTGATCGTCATGCGGCTGTGGTTCGTTCATTTGGTCCAAGCCGAGGGCAAAAAATAACATAATGTAGCATTGTTTTTTTTAGCCGTTTTGGTTCCTTTTCCCACCACACAGTTTGCTCTGGTCTGAATTAGTTGATGAGTTGGTTAAACAAGCTCAAATGCCTAGCTAAGGCAGCTGGTTTAGTCCAAAAATGCGTAGTTCTTCCAGCAGTTCTCAGTGGCTTGTTCTGTCCGCACCAAGGGGAAAACAGACTCTAGTGTGATTCAGCCCAACTAAATGAGGCAGGTATGAAAGCTCCCTTAGACACCAAAACAACTAGCTACGATTAGGAAAATGATTGTGTTTTGGGTTAAAACAATGGTCCCGAGAAAAGAACACCCATTTCCCCGGGTGAAAGTCTGATTTTTTCACATATTTTTCACATAACTTCTTCTGGGAAAGGAACTCCGCTCCCCCTGCTTACCAACCTCCTCCCTATGCGGATCTTCACGTTCTTAAACAGCAGAAGTCAATGCAGTGCATATAGCAATAAATACGTAGAGTACATACGAATTATGGTGCATTATGCATCATGGTTCATGAGAACAGCCTGCAGCAGAGAGTGATTGTAGATGAATACCATGTTACGTAATTGGCAGGATTCATCCTCTATTTCCCATTAAAAACAGTAGTGTCAAACATTAAGCAAAAAAACAAACTATCGTCAACCCTTTAATCTTTCATGTACTGCCAGCGGACATTTGAGCGCTGAAGGAGAGGCGAAATGAGAGAATACAATCAAAAGGAAGAGTAATGGATGTGAACCTCCTTTTATTGTCTTAGTTGGTCCAAAAGTCTCTTCTAAAGTGTACCTTGTGGCCTGTCATTATTTATCACCCTGCATGCATATGTCATCGAGATAAACATCTCAGCTGGCCTTCCTTGGAAACTTTGTGTCTGTATGCCTCTTTATTTATATCAGCCCAGTGCCACAGATTAATCAGCTGCTCAGGGTTACATGAATGACAACAGTGCAGAGAGATGTCCTACAACTCCTCCTGTTGTTGTTTTTCTTTCTGTTGGAACAAAACCAAAAGTATGTCTGTTGCCATGCTATTATAGTAATTGAAACACAGTTTGCCCTCAATGGCCTTTCACAGTAATGTGTGTTTGTGTGCATGTGTGTGCGTGCGTGCATATGCATGTGTGCACTCTGACTGATGTCATTTGCATGTCCACATTCCACTGGAGCCGAGAACTATGGCACTATGAATGCAATACTGTACCAGTGTTGTGAAGATCAAAGAGCGTTTCCCCAAAATGAGCATTTCCCCTCCACCATTTTTTTACACATCCCCTTTCTCAGGAGCACCAACAGTTTGACTCTTCCCCTAAAACCGGAGCGTAGGCACACTGGTTGGACAGAACAAACAGCTCACATGCCTTGTGGCTTCATGATGGCATACTTTTCAGCACTCAGGTTTTGGAGGGGTACTCAGAGAGTGCATTCCTGGTAATTAATAAGGCAAGGGCAGGTTTCCATTCCGAGTATTTTGAACATGCCATAATAACAGAGCGTGCACAGTGGGATGGTGTGGAGTGTTACAAAGTCCTGTCTTGTTTTCTGTTTCATAACTGTGGAAACATTGAGCGCTAACGCATGTAACAGAAAATGCATAGGTTGAGATGTTTTCTGTTGTGCAGTTATAAATAACAAAATAATTGTTTTGACAGTTTTTTTAACATCAATTTCATGTTGACAATATAATAATATATACATTTTAGTTCCTGGTCAAAGTTTTTAGCCAAAGTACATTTTCCTGAACAAGTGCATTTAGTGAAAATGACGCTTGATACGGAAGTTAAAAAAAATCAGGGTTGACAAAATCAGTTTCTGATTCATTGTCTATGAAGCTGCGCCATACTTTATAGTTGGAGACTTCCTATTCTGGCTTTGAGAGAGAGTAGCTCATGTTCAAAAATATTGATTCAACGTTCCTAGGCTATGGTAATGACATAATGTCATTTGGATGATGTTCCCCTTTAAGTTTAAATCGCACATATTATGCTCATTTTCTGGTTGATCATTGTATTTTGAGGTTGTACAAGAATATGTTTACATGGTTTCATTTGTACTGCACATTGCTGCTGATCCTGTTTTCACCCTGTGTGTTTAGGTCTCTGTTTTAGCTACAGAGTGAGACATCTCACTTCTATACTATCTTTGTTGGGAGTTGTACATGCTCAGCAGCTCGGTAAGATCCCATCAGCTAGATAACTCTTTCTCCAGCTTTGGTCAGTCCAAGGCAGGATCAGCTGGGAGACTTCTTCTAGACCAGGTACACTTGTGGAATACCTGCAGAACAGGGACAAGAAGAAGTTCTTTTGGAGATTCTGGTCAACTAGTGGCTGTTGTAGCAGTGTTTTGCCATTGAGAACGAGCAAGCATGCTACGGTTAGCCACCTCGTCTCGGCTGGTGACGTAGAAAGCCGTGCAGATTTTGTACAGCTCACCTGGAGACTGAAGACAGAGGACATTCAGAAACCGGATCTCACTCAGAACAGCATGGATAGTTTTTTTCCCAAGTTTGTATATGCGTGGAAGCACCAGAGAAACAGAATAACACCCCAAATCCCAGAAAAAGTGAGCATACCAAAAAATAATTTGCCATATTCTAAATTCTTAGCCAGCCTTAACCATCCTTCATAAAGTTTCCATATCAGATGATCTAAAGAGGAAGAATCGTGTCAATATTCAACACATATTTACTCCTCAACTCCTCAAATACAGCCGCTGGTCCGGCCCCCTTGGCTTGACTTTTTGAAGCTTTCGGTACCCCTTTTGTGACATTTTTCAATATGCAGGAACGTTGTGAATTCAAACAAAATTACATTCTTATCGCAACTCGTCACATACTGACGTTTTTACATTGGCGTGACTTGTTACGCATGTGACAGTTTGAAACAATGGGAACATGTTGGTTAACGTTGTTGTTGCTTCTTTTTTTGTATTACGTGCAATATAGCATGCTTGGGCAAAAAAAAAATAAAAAAATAAAAGATCGAATCATCCTTAAAAGGTGCCTGTCATCACTGAAACAATAAGCCATTTGCTCGAGCATGTAGAGTACAATGGACCAAAGATTTTACTAGCTTTATTGTATCAACAGAACACATTTTCTTGAAGTGGTCCGTTTGTTATCATATGAAACTAGGAGACCGCCGGCTGGTCACCTGATGCCAGCTACAGAGCTCCGTGATGCACAGTTGCTAGTTGTTTTTATACCGCTAAAGAGCTTTGTGACGCTAGTTAGGATGTAACTAGATGTGTTTAGCCGCTACAGAGCTCTGCTACGGCGGCTGCGGTGCATCACATAGTGATTCGTCATATCAGCGGTAGTTGGTGGTTCAGTTACCCGAGAATACGTGACTGTGAGCCGGGTAAAGAGCACCACGAGCTGCTGGTCATAACGGCGGACATAACTGTTAAGTTTAGGCTAATGAAAGTGACGTTATGAGGCGAGGAAGTTTAGGCACCAAAACTACTCGTTAAGTATAGGAAAAAGATCGTGGTTTGGATTAAAACACTCCTGAGAAACACGCATTTTCCCGGGAAGCGAACTCCACTCCCTGGCTTGAACGCCCTGTTTTTAACACGCACCCATCCACCCGACCTACTCCCTAGGCCAGCCTCGTTCTTACACTGCAGCGGACAAAGTGGTGCATTCAGCATAAAAAAAGTGGAATGCTTACAAATTACAGTGCTTTACTTTTCATAGCTTTTTGAACATATAGTTCACACACACACACTACACTCTATGAAGACTTCAACAGCATTTACAAAGTCTCAAATACGTACAGAAGGTTAATGATATTCCTATTACCGTGGATGTGCCGCATTCCTACTTTTTCCTAGTGCCGAAAAGACACACAGAAAAGATTACTGGCATATTCTACTCTGGAAACACCTGCTTTTATTTAAAAGACAAAAGTAATTTACAGTGAGAAAAGTGAATAAATCTCAACATAATTTTTTGTAAATTGAGCTTGGTAATACAAAAGTATACATATCTCACTTTAGCTTTGTCACTGTGTTAGAGTGTGGTTAGTGGGAGAAGCTTTGGTGTAGTTTTGATTGAAATAACTTCTGTGGCTGGAGTGGTTTGGCACTTTATAGGAAAGGCATACTTGGTGTAGGGGAATTTATCAACCCGCAAAATGGAACCCATTTAACCCAGTGAAATAGTTATGTTTCTTTCATCTGTGGGAGTTTTCACTGCTGAGTCAGCTCCTTTATCAACTGCAGACCAGTGAAACCAGTGACCCAGCAGGCTTCACTTGTACAATGGAAATAAAAAAAAAAATAAAAGGTACACGCCTGTGACTCATGTGCCCACACCCACCCACGCAGCCACCCTGACACACACACACACACACACACACACACACACACACACACACACACACACACACACACACACACACACACACACACACACACACACACACACACACACACACACACACAGCTGTAAAAGAGACCTTTTTGGCCCTACACACAACAACTCCAACAAGTGATTGTGGGGTGAATGTGTGTTCACTTGCTCGTTAACACAGAAAAGGAACACAACAGTGAGTGTTTTTGTTGGAGAAGCGTTTGTTTGCCTGAGAAATGAGCAAAAAACAATTTTTGCTTGCATGACAACGCACAAAAAACAAATAATGGTAACAATGAACAGCCTCAGTATGCAGTAGGACTACCTCAGCTATGCACTTTGACTAATCATGTGCTATTCTTCCTTGACGTCTATGTTAGTAAATGGAATATTGTTGAGCTTTGGACTGATGGTCAGACATTTGAAGACATCACCATGGGCTCTGGGAAAATGTGACAGGTATTTTTCATTTGCTGTCATTTTAAAGACCAAATTCTTAATCAATCAATTAACTGAGACAATAGTTGGTAGATTAATAAAACAAGAAGACAATAATTATGGTTGCAGCCATATAAACACATTCACCTTTAAAGCCACTAAGTGGAATCAGAAAATGTCGACCATAAGCGCTACCACTGTGGTAGACAGTAACACACACATCTTGCCAGAACATTTTGGTTGCCTAAACATGTTTTGTTCAGCGTTCTGCCAACAAAGCTACCTAGCTAGCCCTAGCGCTAGCTGGTTACGTAAGAAAAACTCTTCTTTTTAACCAGCTCTGCGGACATGCTGATGAAAGACACCAGTACTCGGATGTCTGCGTTTACACGCTGACAGAACTCTGCTGGATGACTTGTGTCAGAAGGGTTGACAACTTCCTCTCTTTAGCGTTTAGCTTAGCGCCCCAATGAAACCATACACACCGGCTTAGCTGCATCATCCTCCCCACCTCAGCCATCCAAATATGGTCACTTTTGGCACCAAACTACCAAGATGGCGATGACCAAAATGCAAACTCCTAGCTTCAAAATGGCAGTCCACAAACCAATGGGTGAGGTCACCAGTGCTACGTCCATTATTATTTTTATAGTCTATGGTTTTACAGTGCTTAAAGTCAGACAAAAGCCTATTTGTTCACATCAGAGCTAACCACAATGGACTGTCTTGTAAGTAGAACAGAAAAAAACTTTGTCCTGGAAATGAATCATAAAGTTGTACTGTTGATAAGCAGAAGCAACAAGGTTACTTCACAGACACACACAGAGCATCTGTCTGATGTGCGGCCGTGTAGCTGGATCTGACTGGCCTGTCAGCAGGGTGTGTGATGGGCTACACACATAGCCAAGTCATCCAGCGTTTCCCAAGAGAAGTTTGAAGGGAGTGCTCTTTGTCCGATTCACTGTTGGATGCACTTGCAGCGCACACAGCCCTCAAACACAGCGGCAGCTGGATGAGACCAACAGTTCCTGCAAGGAAGAGGAGAACTCTGTGTGCTTCAACGTTGAAGTCTTTGGCTGGATTCTGTAAAGCTGCTGCTTCCCCTCTGAGCTGATGTGGTAATACTAAGATCCACCGACAGTATATATTACCTCTCGCCCTACACTTAATCCATGTATTTCTTTGAATAACTGCCCAATTATTTAGCATGATACGGTGACAGGGTGGGGAACAAAGTGAGGGGCATGCCCAGTCTGGGGATTCTCGACATGCCGGTTAGCAGTGGGGTGATACTTGACATTGGAAAAATTCTGAGAGTAATTTGTCAAAGCTGACACCCAGAATAGGCCTAATCGTATACTGTGAAACCATTAAGCCTTTGTCAAAACAGAGGAACTCCCATTGAGATCAAATTCTTTCTTTCTTTCTTTCTTTCCCAAAAAACAGTACTGGTCCAAATCAGCTTGGAAAACGTGGGTGGGAAGAAAGAATGAGTAATGTTCTCCCCCTCTGAGACAACATTAAACGGGGGATTTTCAAGAATCACATTTTTTTCATTTACTCCCCAGCACTGAAAACAACTCAATAAGTTACACCTGTTCTACGCTGGTTCTTTGCATTGCTTTGATAGGTAGTAAAAAGCCTCTGCAGATAGATTGAGCCTACCTGTCTGTAGGCTAGAGCTGTCAAACTAATATCTTCTTCCCCAAGAAATATAAAAACAAGAAAAAAAGTCATGTTCTAGGTGTAAGCCGAATAGGCTGATACATAAAAAATGTATATGTCACAACAGAAATAATTATTTCTGAAAGGTAACAGAATAAGGAATTTGTCTCAACTTAAAGTGGCTGTGTGTAACTTCCAGTTTGTGTTGGTTCCAGCGACCATTTTGGACTAAAGCAGTTGTGTTTTCACCACACCTGCTGTTGTAGAGATCTTTTCTGTACAGTGCTGTATTGGCCTCTGTATATAACTGAGTTAGCGCCACGAGGTCATATAGTTGTGATGACAACAAAATCATTTATTTACAATAAGAAGATAGGTTCCAGATGCATTGTTGCATTTCAAGTGTTGCACACGGTAACTTAGCCTACTTTGGATGTCTCGTGAGCTAAACCGGGTATCACTGTCACTGGGTCACGAGCCGAAGCATTAAGAGTTTGTTGTAGCAACCAACATTGTAATAAATTACATTAATAATGCACATTTCATGAAACCCAAGGACAAATAGTAGGCCAACACTAACACGGACTAAAAGAAAAAAACAAAAGGTGGACATAATTTAATGTTGGCTACACAACCATATGAGGGATTTTAAAGTTATTTTATGAATCAAATAATCATATTACATACCTGACGGCCAATTCTGGGATGTTTCTGAATCATTTACTACCCCGTAGTTGTCTCCATTTTTTGAAAGCCCGACTCGGGTTTCGCCTGTTGTCTTACACTTTCCCTTTTATCTTTTAGTTGTTCTTCGGGGGGTGTAGGTAGATGTAAAGCAGATGATAAAGACACACCTAACAAACTACCAAAACAAAGGCAAGAAAACACATGGTGGTGACTACAATTTGATCTAAGGAGCCTGCCAATCTCCCTGTCCAATCACGTTGTCTCGTTGACTATCCCTTCACAAAGAGTCAGCTGATCTCAATTTAATTGGCATGTGAAACAGACATTTGCATTGCCAAAGCAAGTTAAACAAATAATAATATTTGTATAAAAACAAAAATGTGCATAAAATAGCCTTGCAAATCTTCTCTTTATGCTAAGCTAGGCTAATCGTCTGCTGGCTGTGGCTTTGCGAGTGGTGATCTTCTCATCTAACTCTTGGAAGAAAGCACATAAACATATTCCCCAAAATGTCAAACTATTCCGTAACTATGTTAATGATTTTAACTTGGATTGGGAATGGAAGTATTATTGTCTCTGCTGGTTACATGGTTCACTCAGAAACTAATGTTATTGTGGTGATTAACACTCCACTGCCTGATATTGTGGCCAGCTGTAGGCAGTTGTTGGCCTTTTGTGTGAATGTTCATATCAATAGTTTTCAATTGAAATAAATTGTTCACATGCTTCGTTGGTAACTAAGTGCCCGTGTGTTTCAGTTTACTTTGAGACGGTTGCTTAGGAGCAACCACAGTCCGTGCAGACGCCTCATTTGTTCCCAGGCCTATAGCAGTGCTCACATGGACAGCATGTTCTCACAGACAGAAAGTGAGTATGTGTGTAAATGACGTACCTCTTAAGCAAGTCTTTCAAACATGTGCCAAGATCAATTTCCATTAAAGGCCCGTGGGGAATATCCCGCCATCTCCTGGAGATGAGTCAAGTGTATTTTGGAGGGGAAACCACCAAGCAGCACTTTCTTTTTTTTTTACAGTAGACATCACTCAGTCAAGTTCACAGAAAGGTTCTCAAGGTCTATTCACCCTGAGTGCAACATCCACAGCACAAAATTAAAGGGTTTAAATTGATAACACTTTGACACCACGTTGACTACTATTCTGGCATTGCACAACCTAATTCTTCAGCTCAAGACTGTGTTATTTTGCAAAAAAATGTACAACCAAAAACTGATCTAAATACCCTTTTTTGGGAGAAAATGAGGCTCAATAAACAAATTTTTACAACCGTATTGTCATAGTTTAAGCCATGTTTTCAATGATTCGTGATGGCAATTATCTCAGTAGCAGTTTAAGATATTGACAACTGAGTATTTACTTTTTAGTTTTCAAATATATGGTTTCGATAACTGGACTGCCATTTGTTGTAAATCTTTGTTTGCGGTATTGCATCTGATGAATATGATATAAATGCTATAGCATGGTCTTCAAGCAAATACATTTTGTTGTGTAGTGTTTTTTTTAAATCATCCTGATCATGCATCTGCCCATGCATGCTCCCTTTGTAGAGGTACAGAAAATACTAAGAACTCAGCTTGACCTTTAACCCAGAAAACAAACCACTGAGACAGAGTTGTTCTGGTGGACATTTGACACAGTGGAAGCCTGAGAGTGGGCGGTGGCTCTGTTCCCTCTTCTTCCTTTTGCTCCTCTACATCCTCTCCCACTGTGAGGTCAGAAACATGTCAGCCAGCCATGAGCGTCGTACGCTGGAGGTCAGCTGGCAACGTAACTGAAAACATGCAGCACGGCTGAAGCGTTTTCAAACCACCGGCAAGCCAGTTAACAAAAGGACTGCGCGGCTTTGATGGCTGCTAAACCTGCACAAATAAGATAAAAAAACAGTTTAACAGTCACTGCACCTGCAAAAGGAATGGCGCTGCCAAGCAAAGCGTTTCGGGGCTCCTGTGCTGTTTACGTGTATCTAAATCAGGTGATATGCAGACATTTGTTGCAAAATTGGCCTCATTCTATGAAAATGAGCCTCATTGCAAAAGGCATATCACAAAGATCGGCGCCAACAGCCAAACCCAGTTAGAGTTAGGGTTAGTGTAATTATTAGCGTCTTCAGAGAACTGTTGTTAACCCTTGTGTTGTCTTTCTGTCAAAATTTAAATTGAACACATTTGGTGATGCTTTTCATCAATGTTTTTAACTTTTTCTTACATTTTTGTCCCTTTTTGCAACACTTTTGACCCTTTTTTTCAATGTTTGTCACTTTTTTGACATTTTCAACACTCCATAACACTATTAACTTTAGTTGTACAGTTATTTTTGGAATGTATGGTCAATAAACCTCATTTATAGGAAATTATACCTAATGTTTGAGTAAGAAAATCAGAAATTAGGAATTATTTTGACTAAAATTAAAGGAATGGATGTTGATGGATAATCACAGACTGGAACATGTCAACTTTTACTCAATACTATTTCAAAAACACTTACATTTTTTGTTCAAATGCTATAAAATTGAATAAGACACCCCAAAATTAAACAAAGTTTTGTGGAATCAATCTAATATTTTGGGTAATTACAACTGGGTAGTTAAAGAACACTGATATAGGAAAATGGGTCAATTTGACCCGAGGACAACATGAGGGTTAACTGAGGCCCCCCAGTAGCACTGACAGACCAGGATATTAAATCTCTCCGTCACGTTTAAATTCCTTACCTGGAAGGATAATTGCCATTAGACGCAAAAAAGGACAAATTGCACTCAAACTTTATGACCGTGCATCTTCACTGTAATATCACAATATCTTTTGTGATATTGAGATCTTGAGATGGTTTTATCAGTAGCCGCAATCCATTCTTTGTGAATTTGCCCCTCAGTGTGATGTTAATAAGCAATATTACACAAGAGGAAACTTAAACATCATTATTTGCAAGACAGTTATGTAGCTCAGTGTAAATTCTTTCAGGAGGACCTAACTTTTAATCGATGTACTCCTAAATCAAATCAGCTGTAATCGTACATTTTATCATGCTGTATATAACTTTCAGGAAAATTTGTTCAGGAAGACCTAATTAAGACCTTAATCAAGGCTCTCTTCCTAAATAGAATCAGCTGGTGGAGGCGTTCACCTTCCTGCTAAACCAATCAGAATCGTACACAAATTGGCAAGGGCCAATCACAGAGTCACAACCCTGCTTTAAAAAATCAGTTTCTCCCTTTGCTATCAGCTGTCGTTTCAGGCAAAGAGTGCAACCCTCCACCCCCCCTTCCACCTCCAGTACTCTACTCCAGCTGACCGGTCCGGAGCCTCCTTCGGTCTGGTCTTTGGGCTCCTTCGTTGCCACCACCGGTGTCTAGATTTCATCGGGGGGGGTCTGATGGTTCTCGACCCCAATATACGAACTATTAGTATAACGATGGAGTCTAATCTCCAAAGACTTTGTAAATTTTATTTGAGCTGTACAATAAAACTTTTTGCATATCTGCAAACATGTCTCTCCTGATTGAAATGCGGTCAAGACTGAGGCGCTTGAGCTAATGTAGAGATCTCTTTTTTCAACCCTCTCTTTTTTCAAATATCTTTAGCTATGAACAGATCTATTTACTACGTCTGCTATATTTAACATAGAACCATGTTAACCACTCCCTGGCACATCTGATTTGATCCAAACATTTCCAATATCTCCAGGCCGTTGATTCAACCCTTGAAGTTACAATCTTGCAATGGAATTGGCGTATTAATTTATTAATGTGTATGGTGTGCTGTCAGGCTCTAAATATCTAGTTGACCAATCCAATTGCCTATTTAGATCTGAAACAATACCTGCGGAGGCCTATATTGCAGTATAGCATTCTTTCTCTTGAATACCCCTCTTATTCAAGAAGCTTCTGCTCCCCCACCACCCCACCCCACACGACCCCCCAATTCTCACTGCTTTATTCTTCCTGCAACAGTGTACAGAATAGAATGAAAATGAAAGATAAAATCTGAAATTAAGTACTCTTATTACATAACCCATACCCTAGAGCAAGCTTTTACTTGGGAAAGGGATTGTGGTTTTGGGCATTAACGCTTATATATTTCATGTAAAACAAATTTGAACTGGCATATAAAAATGTTTTTTTCTGAAGTCTTGAACCTTGTAGAAGGTTACTGCTGGTAGATGCCAGTGTTCATAGCTGAGCTCTGTATGCTTTGGACAAATTGTAGGGATCCAGATGTGCATTTTATAAGTCCCTGTAGCTCACAGATTAGTGAGGATTGTAGGCTAAATCTCTTCATAAAAGAAAACATTGTAGAAAGTGCTGCTACAGTGTTGTTACAGTCATTCCCCGGCTGCAATGACTTTTCAGCCAGCTATATTCATGGTGTACTTTTTTTAATACGTTTTCTTATACTTTGTAATATTGTAATGCATTCTTTAAACAGTTTGTGAACTCTGCAGAACTTAACATTGAGTTAAAAATGAAAGACCTGTGAGGGAAGAACCTCAGAATGGTAAACGAGCCATTTACTTTAAACCACATCATTCCTCTTTTCGTTAGCCTCGTCATGAACCTTCACGGCAATACATTTGATTAACTAAAGTGGTGCAAGCTGAGCCCGTTTATTTCAATCTTAACTGAGAAGGATTAAAAGTGAGTGGTTTAAGTTACTTGAAAAAAGTGCAACATGTCCACGGGAATTGAATTACAAATCCCCTTCTCACCTTGACTGGTAACCCGAAACCCAAACTTTACATTGAGAAATGTGGAGCTGGCACAAACAGATAGTCTCCCTCCTCAGAGTTACCACAAACCACATGGTGCCTGCTCTCAGGAACACATGCTCCCTTCCTTCAACGTTTCGCCAACATAACATTTATCCCCTCACCTATCCTGCTGAACAAGACGAGCAATTACACCAAACCCCTTAACTTGGTTGCAAAGTCATTCATAGCCAAGACAAGGATGAGGAGATGGGAGGCCTGATCTCAGCTACAGAGAGGCTTAGTCATTCAAGCCCTCACTACCTTTTTCTGTCAGCTGCAAAAATAAAATGATCTATTCATATTCACCACAGTCTAATCTGTTCGGAATTGGTATCGTTCTTAACAGTGAGTAATCTAAGCTCTTGATTAGTGCTGTTCATCTGCTGTGAGGCCTTAGGAATTGAGAGGTCAGTCTTGGGTTAAACTATGTGGCCTCGTATGAATTTCTCCCTCATTAATTTTACTGGGGGCCTTGCCCTTCTGCCACTATGGCCTTTCTTGGTAAAGTGATCCTGATCTTCTCGTGTTTCTAGAGCACAGCACAACTCAAACTGTATAAATCAGAACATTTTACAGCTCCTGTCAGTTGTCAACACGAATGCTTCATCTGCATTGCTCTCTCTCTCTCTCTCTCTCTCTCTCTCTCTCTCAGTCACTCCCCAATGTGAGTGCAGATTTGAGTCGTGCGTGCTCAGATTTTAACAGTTTAAGGCAGAACATGTCATACTGAAATGAGTGAAATCCATAAAATAATTATTAGAAATAATAACAGAAGATGGAAATCATTTCAAAAACATTATAGCTATCTATGGTTGTTTGATTGCAAACGTTAGCTCAAAACGCCATTCAACTCACTGACTTTGTTGTGTTTGACTGCTAGCTTGTAGCTAAGCTAGCAGTCATTTCAAAAATGTAGCTATCTATGGTTGATTGGTTGCTAACATTAGCTCAAAACACCATTCAACTGACAGCTTTTGTTGTGTTTGATGCTAACTTGTAGCCAGCAGCGAACCAACTTGGTTAAGTAGGTCCATTTTTACTGTGCTGACATTACAGAAGTCTCTCGTTAGCATCTTGTAGGCTACTTGTCGCAAAGTGACGCATGCGCGATAGGCCTGCACAATTCAGGGAAAAATACTAATCACAGTGTTTTTTTGCTTAGAATTGATATCACGATTCTCTCCCACGATTTTTTTGACCAGGATAAAAAAATTATAAAAAATTGGTGGCACCAAACCAAGGTTATAATAGTTTTGAATTTTTCATTAGTTTTGACTTTTTGTTTTCAAATTCAGTTTAGTTTTAATTAGTTTTAGGTTAATTTTTCTTTTTGAAGATGCTTAGTTTTAGTTAAGTTTTTATTAGTTTTAGTCTTTTTTTGTAATATGGGTTATTAGTCGGGGGATTCGAAAAGGTCAGACAAAGTATTGTGTAATAATAACTCAACAACAACATTATACAATTTTAGAAGTATGTATTCAACAATAACACCAGTACAAACAATGATGATGAGCACAGATATGTAATATGATATATTAGATATAATGATTAATCGTGCAGGCCTAATGAGCGACTCAAATCTGCACTCAACTTCCTCCTGGGAGTCACACTCTCTCTCCCTCTCTCTCTCTCTCTCTCTCTCTCTCCCTGTGAACATGTGACAGGTGAACAGTCGGTAAATAAAAACATGGCCGACTTTCAGATTGTTTCAAATCCAATAAATGTGGGTTACCTGTGTGTTTGCCAGAGCACAAAAGATGATCGGCCAATCTCTAGATTGATGACAGTTGAGATTTGGGGGATTCCAGTTTATCCAACAGCATGTTTTTCCTATCAGGTTTTTGGCTTCTATATTCACCAAAATAGTTTGGTTCCCAACAGAAACAGCAAGACAAATTATACCATGTTCTAAAAAGATGTTTTATTTTTAAAAGGTTGTTGGCTGGGGACCATTTGGCCGATTTAAACCAAAACTGATTCATTTTTCAAGATGTGACAAGAATGGGTTTGAAGTTAAACCATTCAGATGTTCCACCACCGCGCACCCCCATCTGTCCAATTTCTTATTTTCAGTTGTACATGTTTTAAAGCACATATGTCAGAGTCAAGGCCCGCGGGCCACATCCGGCCCGCGAGAAGGTTTCTTACGGCCCCTGGGATGATCTTGATTTATTATTAGAACCGGCCCGCAGACCGCAGCAAGCCGGCAGCCCGCAGATCTTTTACACACACCAATACTACATTTCCCACAATGCAACGGTGACGCACCGAGCAGTAGGCTGCTTCATTTCAATATTTATTGGCAGCTGCAGGGTCGGGATCATGTCATCTCTGATATGTACAGTACAGTGAAGGCATTTAAAACCAAACTGACTCTGTGGGAGACGCAGATGCGGAAAGAAAATTTGAGCCACTTTCCCAGCTGCCAGACCATGAAAGAGAAGCTCTACCAGTGCGTTCCCGAGCGCACAGTTGGCTGATAAAATAGGTATGCTTGCCGCTGACTTTCGACGCCGATTTGCTGACTTTGAAGCACAAAAAAGCAGGTTGGAACTGCTCGGTAACCCATTTGCTGTTGACGTGGAAAGCTCACCACCAAACCTCCAAATGGAGTTGATTGACCTCCAATGCAATGATGCACTGAGGGCAAAATATGCGGCAGTGGGTGCTGCGGAGTTCGCCCGTTTCCTCCCCGACACAATGCCCCAGCTGCGCATCCAGGCTGCTCAAACGTTGTCTATGTTTGGCAGCACATACCTGTGTGAACAACTGTTTTCTTTGATGAACCTGAACAAAACATCACACAGAAGTCGACTTACTGCTGAACACCTCCACTCAATTCTGAGGATTTCCTCAGCTCAGAGCCTTACCCCGAACATTGATGAACTTGTGGAAAAGATGGGACACCACCAAGTATCACCCTCAACCTCAAACAAGTGAACATTACTGTGCAATCACATATTTAGAGTTTTTACTCAGTTCAAGTTTAAAAGTTAAAGTTTAATATTTGTTTTCACTGCATGTTACTTCTCCTTAAACAAAGTGTTGTTTTTGATTAATAGATTTTTGCACTTTATTTTATTGTATTTCAATCCAATTATATTTTAAAAATATTTCAGTTGAGTGGATGATAGAAAATTGCTATTATTGTTTTTTCTTTGAAGTAAATTTAGCCCACTTTTGCTAAAATAGAAAATATAGGCTACTGATGGTGCCTTGAATACCGGTTTCTTTCATTTAATGTTCATGTTATGGGGATTTTTATATAAAGGAAATTTGTCTTTTGTGTCTGTTGAAAATTAAAGATTACTGACAGAGCCATAAGAAAATATTGCTTTATTTATCTGATCATATTGGAATATATTTGTTAGGTTTTCAGTAGGTTCAATTAGGTTCACTAGACTATATGCGTCATTTAAAAAATTTTCAATGAACATTCGAACAGTCCGGCCCTCGGCTTGTAGCTAAATTTTTTATTTGGCCCTCCGTCCATTTGACTTTGACACCCCTGTTTTAAAGTAACAATATGTGACTTTCCCCCGCTTTGGTGCCCCTACAGGTTGGAAGTCCCATTATGTCTCATTCAAACTACAGATCCGCTACCCCATCTGGCAAACCTGCATAGGGGGGTATAGCCGGTAGAGAGCCGCAAAGCGAATGCAGAGGTGCCGTTCACCCCAGGGCCGGAGATTGCTATAAGCTACTGCCTAGGGCGTCAAAGGCGTTGGGGGTGCCGTGTCACCCTTTGGTCTACTTCCCATTAATAGTAGAATTAGAATAAAGAGCGGAAAAAAACATGATTATTAAACATGATCCTTCTCAACCTGATTATTAGATTGAATTGATGATTATTGTCGATTATTTCCAAATTAGGGGAAAACTTAATGTGTGAAGTTTTATTTTGAAGTTTTACTTTGAAGCTTTGAACATGAACAGAAATCTTGCTCAAACACATCTGAAATATTACAGTCCAAAGGTTAATTAATTAATAAATTAAAATTAAGTCATGTATCATTCAGGTGAATAATTGTCATATTTAAGGAGGTTACATCACCAACAAAAGACACAAAAGAGGAGGTAAGAGTACATGATGTCTATAGGCTACATGTGTGCTGACTCAGAAATAATTAGAAAAGTCGATCTAAAGGAGAATAAATAGTTGAAAGCATTACAGAATGATTGAGAGAGCATTACTGCAATATTTTCCATTATGTATTTATATTGGGATTGTAATCTGTGTTTCCCTTCACATAAAGATATAGGAACCGCTAATACTGTATCTGAAATCTCTTTTATATAGACCTTAGTGGTCCCCTAATACTGTATCTGAAGTCTCTTTTATATAGACCTTAGTGGTCCCCTAATACTGTATCTGAAATCTCTTTTATATAGACCTTAGTGGTCCCTAATACTGTATCTGAAGTCTCTTTTATATAGACCTTAGTGGTCCCTAATACTGTATCTGAAGTCTCTTTTATATAGACCTTAGTGGTTCCCTAATACTGTATCTGAAATCTCTTTTATATAGACCTTAGTGGTCCCCTAATACTGTATCTGAAGTCTCTTTTATATAGACCTTAGTGGTCCCCTAATACGGTATCTGGTGGAGGCTGGGGGTGTGGCCTTGACCAACTGCCACTTTGCTCGTTTGAAAGCCATGATGTCTCTCTCTCATGGGGGCCCAAATTTTCCGGGTAGGCAAAGCAGAGAAAGTGGAGTTAACCTTTCACCTTATGACCTCATAAGGGGCAAGATTCCAGATCGGCCCATCTGAGCTTTCGTTTTCTCAAAGGCAGAGCAGGATACCCAGGGCTCAGTTTACACCTATCATCATTTCTAGCCACTAGGGGCCATAGGCAGGCTGGGAGAATGCATATTAATGTTAAAAAAACTCATAAAGGGAAATGTTCATGCCCTGGGACCTTTAAGGTACAAAAACGGCTCTAGTGTTGATTTAAGGTCTTCCTTGGATGAGTAAATGCTGCACTTGCCATGGAAAGGAACCAAATATAACTACCAATCTGGAGTGTTGACTTTTGGATGCTTTCTTCTCCCTTCCAAAACCAAGGTTCATGTAAAAAGCAGCAGCAAATCCACCCTGAGGACAGTGCTTCCACGCAGGCCTCTCAACCTGCGGCAGCATGCTTGCACGCATCTGACATGCACTTATGTGGGAGTGCAGTGCAGGCATTGCTCTCTCTTGCAAAACACTTTACTTTTCCTTCAGTAACCATAAAAATTGTGCATATTATTATTTTCCTTAATCAGTCAAAAGGCAAAGTTGGACTCTGGTTAGACTGAGTGCTCCGGCCTTTTGGGGATCGGGGATTTTCCACTCCTGGCTGGGTTCAACTAATTAGCTATTTATTTATTCACATCAATCGCGGGCCGTCTACCAGCACCGTTGTTTTTTTTTGTGTGAATTCAACACAACATAAACCCAGATTTCTGGGAAGGTAGGCATGGAGTGGCCACAGTATTTCATTCCCTGTCAAACATCTGTGTTTTTAGATTAGACGTGGTGTTTGCTCAGCATCATCCTTCACAAACAATACGAAACAACAGAGCAAATAGAGCAGTAGCCAAAAAGACACAATGATCCACAAAAGAAAACATTGATGAAGCTTCCGAGGGTTTATCAAATCGGCGGTGACCGACCCGTTCTCTCACCACTGCTCTCTTGCAATTGTTGCAGTAGGAGTATCTGTTGCATTTGTTTTGGATGTCACGCTGTCCTTGCTGTGTTTTGATAAACCGGATCTCGCTGTGAGCTGCCCTTCACACAGATGTCTTTCCCAGGTTTTAGAAGTCAAAGCGTCGTGGGAAAACCTACTGACAATCCTTTTGTCTACACTCTTAGCATTTGCGCTCTTACTTTTTATTATTACACCTTTTAGAAATGTTTCCCAACCTTCCTTGTTCTAACTACCTCATCCTTATCTGCTGTATCTGTATTGTTGTTTCCTGCTCCAGCTTTTGTGCCTTTTACCAGTCATTTATCTGCTTTATCTCCATTACTTGCATGTCTACAGCGCCTGGAATACTTAGAAAAATGCACATGTTATGCCATGCTTCTACTGGGGGGCATGATATTGAATTCTGAGCCTGTGAGTCATGCTTTTTACTAAGGGATGATGTCATCCTTAAATGCTGTTGAAAAGTTACCGGGTTTCGGGGCATTCACCCGTGGCAGACTCCATGATAAAAACGCTGAGCAGTGTTGCGGGCTGTCTTTAAAATTGCATAGCCCTACTTCTCCCTCCCGCATTCCCATCTTTTCTGCCCTCTCTCTCTTTCTCTCTCTCTCTCTTTCAATCCTACAGTAATGGCCTTGCTTTGTTCACTCAGCAGCATGCTATGTGCTCCAAGGCCAGATGGTCTGATGTAGGTGGCATGCTGAGGGAACTGAAAGAATATGAATATTTCACTTCATGGCGTTTATGTGCGACAGAGGAAGAGACTGCATATACAGTACAGGCATGTTAGTGCGCCAGAATAAATGTGTGTCCATGTGTGGGTTGAGAAAGAAGCAAAGCAGACCTAAGTGACTGCTTTATAGACAATGCTGGTTGTCTTGGAATGACATGCTATACCCAAACCATTCTGTAGGAATCAATTTGCTCAGGCTAGTGAGGAAGGATTTCTCACCAGAAATAGGCATTACTGGGTCAAAGTTCATTGCAAACAGCCAGCTGGTATATGGGCCATGCATGAGTTCCTTAACAGCAGCTGTGTTTACCTCCAGATTAGATTGATACTGAAAAAAAAGCTGCAGTCCTGCCACTGTGTCTTCATCCCTTCACTGGCTTTCATCTCACCCCTATGCTGCATGTCCCAGAACAACGTGTCGGCTTGAAAGGTTTATCCCCTTCAAGTACCTCAACTTTACTGACATGATGACAGGAAGCGTCACTGTTGCTCCTCGGTCGCCATTGTTTGAAACACCTGCAGTATGTGTGCACCGAGCCCGACGCAGTCAATGCAAGCTGAAGCACTACATTTTTGTTACCCTGTCACACAATTCTTAGCAGTACTTATTTTGCAAACATCATGCAACAAAGCAGCATGACTTTTCATGACGCAGATTTGCCAAAGTGTAAATACAACGCTATGGGCTAAAAACACAGCAGGTGTACTTTTCACCAGATTTGTTTTTCAGTGAAAATAAAGAATGAACTGTATTCATTACCGAAGCGTAGTGGCACACTGCGCGGCTGACAGTAGACGGGGAAAATGGCAACTGAAGTTAGAGACCGAGTGAGTGAGTCGAGTGCAGATTTGAGTTGTGCATTTTCAGATTTAAACGGTTTACGGCATAACGTGTCATACTGAAATTAGTTAAATCCATGAAATAATCATTAGAAACAATAACAGAAGCTAGCAGTCATTTCAAAAACATTTTAGCTATCTATGGTTGTTTGATTGCTAACGTTAGCTCAAAATACCATTCAACTGACAGCCTTTTTTGTGTTTGATTGCTAGCTTGTAGCTAAGATAGCAGTCATTTCATAAACGTTGTAGCTATCTGGTTGTTTGATGCTAACTTGTCACCAGCAGTGAACCAACTTCGTTAAGTAGGTCCATTTTTACTGTGCTGACATTACAGTACAGTAAGTCTCTCGTTAGCATCTTGTAGGCTACTTGTCGCAAAGTGACGCATGCGCAACTCACAGTGTCCATTGACTTACATTAGGGGGGGTGAGGCTTTCAGATTTTCGTCAACAGCTTTAACATCTAAGTGTCCGGTTTGAATACAAATAATGTTTACTGTAAATAATGTATTTATTTATTTAAAATAAGATATAATGTAGTATATTATGTGAGCAGCTGTAGTCATGTATATAGTGGGAATGGCAGGATATGGATACCCCTAGGCGTACTTCCATTATAATTCTGATGAATGCTGACATTTTTGTGAGGTAAACAAATAGTCACTTTATGTATATTTCTATAGACAGACAGAGAGAGAGAGAGACACAATTTGTGTTGTCTTCCCGTCGATAATGGAACTTTTTGTTTTTCTGGGTCAAAATTTAAATTTGAAACCTATTTCTCAACGTTTTGGTTGTCCTTTTTTAAACTTCAACGTTTTTAGTCACTTTTCCCAATGGTTTTTAACATACTGCCAATTTTTTTGGTTGATTTTTTTTTTTTTACATTTTTGTCACTTTTTTAATGTTCTTTTATCAAATAGATTTCTTCAAACACTATGAAATTTGATAAAACACCCAATTTCAATGAAAGTAGTGGACTGATCATTTATTTGACCTGTGAAGAGGTGTAGGGAACCATCCACGTTATTTTTGTTTGGAAATTTGGTTGAAAGAAAACCCAGATTTCTGATATAGAAACTTTTGAAAATCTGACAAATTTGATCCGACGACAACAGGATGGTTAAAGGATTGTTGAAGGCTACAGAAAAAAGGTTTTAGATTCTCAAGAAATCCCCATAGTGTTCTTTGACTTGACCATAGATGTTCCCTTTCCCCTTGGAAGACTTTAAAGCCATTGAGGCAAGAGTGATGAATGTCCTCATAACTGCAGCAGATTTTCAGAGCTCAGCAGAGGAAGCGCAATCAAACCAGGGCATCTCAGAAAGCCACGGAGAGGTGACAGTGCTGACCTTAGTCTGACAACCAAAAGAAGTGTCATTAAAAACACTCACTATATTAGGGTTGAGAACTTGAAAGCGTAGCAAGCGCGTTATGTTTGCTATGCCCTGCAAGGAAACACAATTTGTGAAAAGGTCACGGGGAAAAAACACTGAGCCTCAGAGCTGTCTCAAACAAGCGGGAAGTGGGGAGGAAACATGTTTGAGGATGGCAGAAGCAATTAGCTTCCTCTGGCTACTCGGAGTTCAGCGTTTTATATTTCCAATTTGCCCGGGAAATGAATGAGGAACACCGTTACTCCCTTTCATATAAAGTTCACCCCTTGTGCCATTGAAACTCATAAAAAGGCGTACATGACTCACATACAATTAGAAAATCAGATAGTTTGGATGTGGAACAGAATGGCTGAATGTCCATGAACGGAGCCCAAGTCACCAATTTATTAACTCCAGCAAAATACTTATTACATCCAAAAAGCTGATGCATGTGTTTCATATTGAGGGGTCCTCACCCTTCAGATGTGTGACCTCACATAATTATCCGACAACAAGGCAATAAAGGACATCTGCAGCGATACATGGGACTTTTGTAAAACGCGATGTAAAGGGATACTGTGTCCTCTAAGGCGGTGGTTTTCAAAGTGGGGTCTTTGTTCCAGGGGTCCCCAGAAAAAAGGGAAATCATTTATTTGCACTATAATGCCATCCATAAGTAACACAATCACAGAATGTATGACTATTTTGATCATGGGTTTCATACACTTTCCAAATATCTAAAAGTAAAAGTCCAATCAGAAGGGGGTCCATGGTCTAATTTGTGTAAGTTTAGGGGTCCTTGACCTGAAAAATGTTGGGAACCGTCGCTCCAGGGGGACCTATTAGAACAAAAAAAAAAAAAGGTGTTTGGCTTGTGTTCCTTCCAAACCTTTGGTCCATGTTGCATCCCTCTCTCTTCCTTCCTCCTTCAACTGCCTTTACCCTCATTCTCTCACCATCACCCCAAGCCTCTGCCGCCCTTCCCCCGACCCATTACGCCCAGTGAGTTTTACTTTTCCAGCTGTTGGTAATCATGCAGGTGCCTGATTGGCTGACAAGCCCAGCTGCTTGCTAATGGAAAGGCCAATGCAGGTCCAGCTGCGGGAAGGAAGATGGACTCTAGTCAAAAGGAAAAGGAGTTAGTCACACCCCCATCACAAACAAACACACACACAGCCAAGACTCTAGTTGGAAGGAAGACATTAAACTCTTTCCCCCTCCCACCCTCCAGCTAATCATCATCAGCATGTTCATCAGAAAAAGGCTTGTCACAGACTGGGCTAGGGAAGGGAGAGGGCTTAGCTCAGCTACCATTAAACATGTGACCTTATGTTGCCAATGGAGCCTTGCGTTGCTGACGTGCAGTGCGTAGTGATTGTGTATGCATCCATGTCTTTGCCTGCATCTATCAGGCATTTGTCTGGCAATGTGTGCCAAACAGTGCCAAAAGGATCTTGGGAAGGCCTGGCTGGTCTCCCACTGTCAGTCCCTAGGTGGGCTCTACAATTCCTTCAACATTACTGCTTCATAACGCTCTATAGCCCCAGAACAAATAGTGAAACTTGTGGGAGGGCCCCCTGTGGCTGTCTTACCCTGTAAATTCCATTTGCAGGGACCACACATTGTTCCTTAATATGGCTTCAACACAGTTTCATAAAGTCTGCAGATTGCAAGTTGTGAACAAGAATAATATAAAGTCTATTCCCCCACCATGATGAACCACATGGTAATATAATCAATGTTGCAACCGGATGAATTAGACACACCACTATTAAAAGAAGTACAACCCAGTCCAGAGACCCCGCTCAACTATTTTGCACTTGTTAGCACAATGTTTGGGAATCCCCATTTTCAGCAGCAGCAGATAGGTGTTTCCAAGCCACTGTAGCTACATGCCAAGCATCAAACAGCAGACAGTTAGTGTCCAGCTGGTCCAACATGTAGCAGCAACAAGGGTCACACTGACAGCCATTCCTGGTCTAGTGTTCTCGCTTCCCTTTCTTTTTGATGTTGCCTTTCTTTAAATGATGCTCATTTCTTTAATGTTTAATTTCTTATACTGCACTGTAACTTTTATTCTTGCGTTTTATCTGTTTTATGTTTTTTTTTACTGTTTATTCTTGTGTTTCTTAACCGTCTTTGTGTTAAGCACTTTGAATTGCCCTGTTGCTGAAATGTGCTATACAAATAAAGCTGCCTTGCCTTGCCTTCTAATCGTGCTCAATTAATGGTTCCTGTGCCATACCTAATGCTCCCTTCAGTCTCCAAATACAGCTGTCGGATTTAGACAGAACAGAACACACCCTACTCCCCATGGAAAAGTTGTGCTAATGTGCAAGGTTTTATACTACTTAGACAGGCTATTTTCACATGTATTTGCAGGACTGTAGATGGAATGTTAAAGGGCTAATGTTAGGACATGAATGAGATACATTTTAGATGGCATCATGTATTAAACTTGCAATACAGTACCAACACCAACCCAAATGATTTTGTCTGTCAATTCTTAAAACTGAAATTAATGAATCTGTATGTTGACCATAAGGTAAGAAAATATACTAGCGTCAAAGATGCTATATCAAGTAATGAAACTGTTAAAGTGTCACGTTATTTAAATGAGCATCATCCTGCTTGTGAGTCACCAAATGAAAGTTGAATATTAACTTGATGAACGTGATTTTGCTCAGGTTTTGTGTGAAGACTCCCAAGAAAAATGTCTGGGTCTTTAGTCCTGTGCAATGTCCCCCTTGGCTAGTAGCAGCTGGTGAGTGGGAGATTCTGGATGGACTGATATGAGTGAGCTATCTGTTAGCATGTTTACGGTTGGTGGACTGTGACAAATACTGACAATATTGTTTTAGGAGTTCCATTGTTGTTGTAATTTGGAAAGAAATGGTAAAATAACAGGTTTTAGTCAGAATTGATTACTGAATGTTAAGTTTAATATAACAGAATTGTAACAGATTTTTCAATTTGGTTTTAATGGTGGTTTTCAAAATATAAAAAACAAGATGTGTGAATATTCATAAAAGGTATAGTATCATAGTTAAGAGTGAGTTTAGCTCGCTAAAAACGATTTCTCCCATGAGCTTTTAAAATTTTTGTATTATTCAAATCACAATTTGTCAGGGGAAATTAGCCCATTTTCAACATTCATACACGTTATTCCTATTAAGTAAAAATGAGCATCTCTCTACCAAATCCAAAAACTAGTCTGCTAAAACCATAACTGGATAGAAAGGCCATTCCAACATCAGGGGTAGAGCCAGATGTTGTAAACGTAGGGGGCTTAGCCCAGGCAAAGGGAGTTCGAGGGCATGCTTATTCGAGGCATTATTATTATTATTATTAATTAATCCATGCGGATTTTATCATCCCCATGGGAAAAATTAATAATAATAATAATAATAAGTGCTTCCCACCTTGAGGGCAAGGGCACAGTCGAGCTGTCACTGCTAGAAACCCAAATGGCCTCTACTCAGGAAAAAATGTGGCAGCCACCGCATTTGCCTAGCAGCACACTCGTGTTCACTGCAGTGATTTTACATAGAAAAAACATAATTGTACTTGGTGATATATGCACAGTATTAGAGAGGTGGGTGGGTAGGTGGGTGGGTGGGTAGGTAGGTAGGTAGGTAGGTAGGTAGGTAGGTAGGTGGGTGGGTGAGTGGGTGGGTGGGTAGGTTGGTGGGTGGGTAGGTAGGTGGGTGGGTAGGTAGGTGGGTAGGTGGGTAGGTAGGTAGGTGGGTAGGTGGGCAGGTGGGCAGGTGGGCAGGCAGGTGGGCAGGTGGGCAGGTGGGTAGGTGGGTGGTGGGTGGGCAGGCAGGCAGGTGGGTGGGTGGGTGGGTGGGTGGGTGGGTGGGTGGGTGGGCAGGCAGGTGGGCAGGCAGGCAGGCAGGTGGGCAGGCAGGTGGGTGGGTGGGTAGGTAGGTAGGTAGGTAGGTGGGTGGGTGGGTGGGTGGGTGGGTGGGTAGGCAGGCAGGTAGGCAGGTAGGTAGGTAGGTAGGTAGGTAGGTAGGTAGGTAGGTAGGTAGGTAGGTAGGTAGGTAGGTAGGTAGGTAGGTAGGTAGGTAGGTAGGTGGGTGGATGGGTGGGTGGGTGGGTAGGTAGGTAGGTAGGTATTGATCCAACAAAATGGTAAATTACAGTGTTACAACAGCACAATACCAGTCACACAGCATAGAATTTAAATGAAATACTAGGATACAATATACATACATACATACATACAATATACATGAAGTAATTAGAAGATGTTATAGAAAACTATTGATACTGTTCGGCAACTCTTTAATGTTATTTGATGTTATCTTGGATTTACAACCAATGGTGGTTATTTCATCAGTTAAACTAGTTAACGAAGGTGAAAAGAACTCAGTATATTCACGCTGAATATGCGCCCCACAATTGAGCATGAGTGTCAGTAGCATACGGTCCAGCCCCCTCCTCTGCGCTCCAGTGGTGGGGAATGCGATGGTGAAACAGCACTGATGAAATATTGAGGAGAATTTGATTTGAGATTTGAAGTGGGCTGAATTTTAAGCTACAACTCAGAGTTATTTGAATGACAGAGCTCTGCTCAGGGTACTTTGTTCTTGCGAGTTGCGTGGCCAAATTGCAAATTATTGCAAATGCAATTAATTGTTCAGCCCTAATACGCAGCAGTTATAATTGGGATCCCAGTTGTGTTATGACCTTCTTTACCGATTCCCTTCTTTTGCAGCGTTGGTTGACCAGCGAGGTAGGTAGAGTCCCCTTGTGGTTTTATATCAAGGCTAAGTTGGTGATCTCAGGTTTAGCAGCAACAGCAAGACATTTACATTATAGGAACTTCTTTAATTTGCTGTTTGAATCCAGAATTATGCTTCTCTAAATCTGCTCTAAACATGTATCAAACAAGTGATTGTATAATAATCCATCAATAGTTTCCAAACACAACAGCACAAACTAAACCTCCAGTGTACAACAACTCTACAGCCATCATTACTAACTCCATGAAGTCACATTACAAAAACTCAAGTGTCATTATACTATTCTGGATTCACACACTCAATGAAGTATAACCATGAGCATCAATCTAAGCCAAAATCTGATTGAAAATTGTTCAGAAATGGTCCTCCAGTCATAAATCCAGTATGTTTGCAAGAAGTTAACTCTCCAAAACATAAGTCATGAACCAACAGGGAATTTGAGATGTCTTGTAAGGAGAGTTTGTGTTTTGGCTATGAAGTACGTGACAAATGTGTTTTTAACAGCCGTCTAACAGCTTCTTAGCTGCGGGACCTTATTGCTGTAGCTGTCCCATGACCTGAGCACTGTACAGTAGTGAAGTCTCTTTGGGCTGCAGCAGTTTGACAAGCGAGAATGAACAGACACAATTCTGATTTAAAAATTAGACACTTGCTATTTGAAAAATGGCAATGCTTGAATGTCCTATCCTTATGAGTTGCAGCTCACATTATTCACCTCAGTGTTTATTTAATAAGCCTTTCAAGCTCTTGAAATATTTAACTCAAAAAGATTTCTTGCAGCGTGGGCGGACCTGGTTGGCAGGAATGCCATGGGCAAAATTCTCCAACCCCTAAGGTACACCATGAACTTCAAGCAAAGAGGTGATGGTTATCTTGGACTTGGGTAATTCCATTTGACATTGTTAATGTCTTTAATAAAATATCATTAAATATCTTATGAATGCAACAGACCGCAAGTGAATAGAGGGAGAAGGGAATGTAAAGACTGGCCACCACACCCTTGGCAGATGTTGACAGAGTATATGGACTGTCTACAGTATGGGTGTGTCTTTCCTATTGCAGTCTATTGATCAGTTGTGTTTTCCCAGACTTCATTCATAGAAAAATTGGAAGCAGCTGCACCATCTGCCTCCTCTGTTAGCAAACCTTTGCTTTGTTTTTGTTTTTTTGTACAGGACATATTTTTGAAGTTTGCACAAAATTCTTATTACCTTGCAAGTTTAGACATATTTAAGCTATAATTTTTCCTAATTGTAACCCAGTGAAGATCATCTTCAGAAAGACTAATGAAAAAATAATTGGCACTTAATTAGTTATGTTCTATGCATTCATCCTGACTCAACTTTAAATTTAATTTAAAGCAACTTTGCCTCAGCCATTAATGCCGAAAAGTGGCAGTCTGATGATTACACTCACACCGCCAGACCAGATCAAAAACTACCACTACACCACACTTGGTCTTTTCTCCTCTGAAGTCTATGACCAAGCCTGGCAGCTTCTGCTGGCAGTCTGCAGCCTTCTGAGCAGAAGTAGAGGGTGTTGCCACAATGTGATAAACAGTGCAACCGCGCCATTGTGTGAGCCGAGCACGCATAAGAAAACAGAAATCTACCTCCCGCTGTGGCCCGCTGTTTGGGCGCCACAACACTGGTTACCAATCGTGAGTTCATAGCCCATCATGTGAGGCAAGGCAAGGCAGCTTTATTTGTAGAGCACATTTCAGCAGCAGGGCAATTCAAAGTGCTTTACACAAAAACAGTTAAAAAATAAAAACAGATAAAACACAGAAGAAAGAGTTAAAAATAAAAATTAAAAACAGATAAAACACAGATATAAAAGTTACAGTGCAGTATAAGAAATTAAAAATTAATGAAATGAGCATCATTTAAAGAAAGGCAACATCAAAAAGAAAGGTCTTCAGCATTGATTTAAAAGAACTGAGAGTAGCAGCAGATCTGCAGGTTTCTGGGAGTTTGTTCCAGATATGAGGAGCATAGAAACTGAACGCTGCCCCCCCTGTTTAGTTCTGAATCTAGGAACAGAAAGTAGACCTGTCCCAGATGACCTGAGAGGTCTGGGGGGGCCATAGTGTACTAGCAGATCAGAAATGTATTTTGGTCCTAAACCGTTCAGTGATTTATAAACTAGCAAAAGTGAGTCATTCTTCTCAGTCTCTTCCCCTCTTTCAGATGTGGAGAAGTTGGCTTCTGCTGGTCTCTCCTGACAGAGTCCATGAGAGATAACTCTGTGTACTATGTAACTCTTTGTTATGATAGCTTACGGCCTTGGCGGTCTTCAATCCGCCATATATGGGTTATTCATAGGGGCTAAGACTTCAAAGCTGCAGGAAAATTAAATATCAGGAATTATTTTCATTATGATCTTCAGATCTGTGTCAAAGCTTAGAGGAAGTTTTGGAGTATCCCATGACCGGCAGTTAGATTATGAAGATAAATAACAGAGTGGAGAAAAGCTAAACATTGATGCTAAAAACTTAATCAGGATTTAGATTAATCATTCAGGTGCATTAGCTACACTTTTAGGGTTTTTTGTAATGTGAAAGTAGAGCTCCAACATTCATCATCTATTCAAGGAGCTGCAAAATGAAAATACATAAATCAAACCCAGCAAAAGCTCATTAATCCAAAACAGCATGTATTTCAGTTTTATTGACGATCAAAAGGCACAGAAGAGAATACTTCACTGGCCATGCTGCAAAATAAAATAATGCGCTTTTGATGCAAGACAGACACACACACATTGAGAGATTGTCATACGAGCACTGAACCATCACAGTCTGCAATATAATATCAATGTATGCATTCCTGTGTCGCATTTGATGTGTGATTGCATTACTTTGCTTTGTGTCCTTTTATCATTATCCTTCATTATGACTCACCAAACTGAGCTCAGGAAGAAAAAAAATTCCCCATTTGATTTTCTAACACTCCATACTTCGATAGACTTTGGTTCAACAGTTGCTCTGGGACATAACTAAGACTTAACAGGTCTCATAATGAGAGAAGACAGGCTGTCTTCGTTACTACAGGAAGGAAGACTGGCACAACCAGCGACGTCAACCAGCTGTGAAGGGATTAAACTGAAGGGGACTTTTATAAGAAGTGATTCAACTGAAAATGGCATTTTTCCATGGTCAGTACAGTAAAAGGTCAGAGTTCTTCTGTCTGGGTAATAAAGTGCCAGTTTGCTCAGTGAGGTGGCATTTAGAAAAAAAACACACAAACCACACTGACAAAGCTGCACAAGTGGAAGGATCACACACATGAATGAAGGCCTTGCAGTAAAGCCAAATAGCAGAAGGTGTTGTACACACAGAGAAGATTAAGGGCAAATGTTTTACAGTTTCCAGAAGGAATGTGTGGGACAAAGGAATTGACATCACCACACTGGACAGCATATTTAGAGTGTAGGGTTTAGCTATGTGGACTTACACTGCATTGGTGACACAGAGGTCGGCGTCAGTGCAGGGGCAACGAGGCCAGCTGCGGCGCTCATGAACAGCACAGCTATTATGATGGTTTCAACTCGCTGCTCACTCGGCTTGCCGTGTACGCATGGCAGCAACCGAAACCACTGCAAGGGAAACAATCAGAGTTGGTCTTTTACTATCCAATTTCCTAGAATAATACAGCTCATAACCAGCGAAGAACAGAAGTGCAATGAAGAGAAGCTTCACAGTCTGATTATCCGGTCTGGGCCATTTAACAATGTTCATGATACTAGTAAGCAAATATATCTATCGCTAGATCTATTCTGTGATTATACTAATCCTTTTCTCTATTTCTTGTTACAACCTGCTCTTCACTGTCAAGACACCACCTCAGAGACAATTTTATTTTTTATAACCAAAACCGTAACCCTTGTGTTGTCTTCTCGTCAAAACTGAAATTCAACACTTTTGTCGAAACCTTTTCTCAATGTTCTTAACTTCTTCTTACGTTTTGTCCCTTTTTCCAACACTTGACACTTTTTGTCAATTTTTGTCACTTTTTTTTATATTTTCAACACTACGTAACTAACTTATTAACTTTAGTTTTAGTTATTTTTGGAATTTATGGTCAATAAACCTCATTTATAGGAAATTATACCTAATGTTTGAGTTAGAAAAGCAGAAATCAGGAATTATTTCGACTAAAATTTAAGGAAAGTATGTTGATGGATAATCACAGACTGGAATATGTCAACTTTCACTCAATACTATTTTAAAACCACTTTGAGAGTTGTACTTGCCAAAGAGCGTTGCGTGGAATTGATCATGTTATTTTGGGTAGTTAAAAAGAACATTGATATAGTAAAACGGGTCAATTTGACAGAAGAACAACATGAGGGTTAACTGTCACAACGGTCACATGACAGCAGCGGATGAAGGCGTCATTATATTTTATTTATCAGGGACCAGAGTTAACTATGCAGCTAATTTACATCTGAGGTCCCTGGGCAAGGGAGATAAAAGGACAATATACACAATACAGACTATCTATACCTAGATTCACAAAATGGAGCCCATGGAATGTTATTATCTACATTAGGGCAACATATTGGTCTCCAAGTGTTACACAGAGCAGTGTGGAGCTTGAGAAAAAAAATGGAGCATATTGTCTTATATCCGTCACATGCAATAACTAAAATAGTCTTTCCAATCATGTTTAAATCCCTCATCTACTGAAGTTGCTTTTAGAGCCTGACTAACAATAGTGTAGACAAACTGGTAAAATACACATGATACATGGCAGAAGAAGTATAGTATTTATGAATGCTCTTATCTCCAAGAATCTCCTGGCTCAGTAGAAACCCAATCCACATTTCATTTACTTAGAGTAGGCCTATTATGGAGTGATTGTTTGTAACCTTGCGTGCTTGATGCTCTGTGGGTTTTTCAGAAGCAGACTGCGAGAGGAGTGATGGATGCCAAGTACAAATCTCTCCAAGCAGAAAGTCACAAATTACCGTCCATGCAATGCTGAAGTGGCTCCATGCTGATTTCCAGTCTGATACATTGCGGTTTTTATTGCTTATCTATTCCTTGCCCTTGGCAAACACTTTCCCAATAATATTTACAACAGTCGTGCTTTGGCGTGTGGGTCTTTTTCCTCTGTCCTTCTTGTGTTTGGGCTAGGGGCGACACTGATTATGAACTGAAGGATGTTTTGGTCACTTCCCAGGAGATCAGCTCCCACGCACCTTTTCCCAAGGTAGGAAATCTTCAGATGGTTTAGACGCATTTTCCCTGTGTGGATTAAAATTAGAGTGGCTGGCATTTGGGTAGACCTCAAGTAAACTATGCCAACTAGAAAGTTATTATTATTTTAGCTATGCCAGGTTCAACAAAAGTGGAAATGTGTGTATAACCATATAATCACAATGTTGACGGTACCCGACTTATACATTACAATCAGTAACATCAGTTGTGGTGAATGGAGTCACATCATTTTCTCATTGCATATCGGTCTGAAGTTCGGGGGGAAATGTAAGCTGCATAGCTAACATTGCTGGAAATACAGAGTAATGTTGTACTGTACATATGTGGGTGTTCACCAGGCTGACAGGCAAATACAAAGCTCTACTTTACAGACATACAATCCAAAAGTACATTGAGGAATTGTTTTTACAGGCCATTTTCTTTTCATCTGGGGAAAGTTTGTTTAGGCACCAGTGTCTCAATTAGGTACTATGTTTTGATAAGGTGTGGCTCCAGTAATGTCCTTACTTCAACATTATCCTCTTTCAAATGATTACATCTTTCCAGCATAGAATAAAGCGCCAGTGCACTTACTTTCTTCCCTAACCTTCAGGTACGTAACCTTTAACACCTTTAGATTTTTTTCTGTGTTGTACCTCGGCTGCCAGGTCCTGCTTTAAAGACTCAAATGCAATAGCGTTTGAGGTATTACCTTCTCACACCCCTGACAAGCAAAAGTGCTTTGATCTTGGCTTAATTACTAACCTAAATATGTCACTGAAAAGAGAGTATGGCATAACAGAGAGGGAGGGCATGTCTACATGAACGGTGCACAAAGAGCACGACGGGATCAATGGAGCAGCCTGTTGGGTGGAGGTAACACAATCTGGAGGTTCTTTTAAAAGATCAGCCCAAGCCCTTATGATTGACTGTGCACTAACCTCGGGAGAAATGCTAGGGATTTGGCCAGTCAAAACATCACTCTGTGATTATAGAGAGAAGAGAACGAGAGGGGAGAAAATGAGGGAGGATATATAGTGTGCAGTATAGCGTGAGCATTACATGACTTACAGTACAGAAAGCCCCCACTCAAACACAAAAGTGATGTCCTTTGACACTTGAAACCAATCCAAGGTCTCTGCTTTCTTTAAAGCAGTGGTAGCCGTTCATGCCAGAGGGCATGGCAAAAAAAAGTAGGTTCATGTCAGTGTAGAATGAAGCATTTTATGCATAAAGAAAAATCAAACACTGAAAGTCAACAATACGCTGAATTCATCACATTTAAAATGTCTTGTGGGATAAATTCACACTTTTTTTTTTTCAAGGACTAGGCCTATCCCTTCAAATCTTGGTCAGCAGTTGGACAGTACATAATGTCAAAAGCATGCTTTATTGGTGGGGTGTTTCTTCCTGGGAACTTTTTCCATTGCTGTCAAATTTTGCTGCCAGACTGAAAGCACGCTTTGAAAAATGAAGAATCCATCACTTTTCTGTTTCCAAGTCGTTGAGACAATGCATCACATGAGACTACAGGGGTAAGAAAACACCAATATTGGGATTTATATAGGAGTGATTGCTCATATTAGCCTTTTTAGCTTTTACCCTTTTCTTTATTGTTTTATATATCTTTCTGTGCATGTTATATGTTTACATAGTGAAAAAAGATGGAATAGAAGTGAGATGTCTCACTCTGTAGCAAAAACAAAGAGCTCAACACACAGGGGGAAAAGAGGAGCTGCAGCAATGTGCAGTACAACAAAAATATGGTGTTTTTTGAAAATTAAACCACATAAACCTATTCTGGTACAACCTCTAAATACAATTATGAACCTCAAGATGAGCAGAACATGAGCACTTTAAGCTATTTAGCTCAGCGAGCTGCAGAACTGGTTCTATCAGTGGAAAAAAACACTTTAAAAACATTGTAAACATTGACTGTAATTCAGTTGTGATAGGGAAGCTCTCCCAGAAACTGATTCCAAATATTGTGAAGCCAATATTGATCTTGAGGTAAGATTTTATTTGTTGTTTGTTTTTAAAATGTGTCTGATCATTTATCATCATCATTTATTTCACGCAGCTTGGTTCAAATCCCAAACTGAACATCAATGGACAGGTAAGACGTTGGTCAACAGTTCACATAGAGGACGTCAGGATTTGGCCTAAGCACCCCGCAAAAAGAAAGAACTCCAATATTTTTGTAACACACCTCTTTCAAACTCATGCTTGGTGTCCAGTACAATTCTTAAAGGAGGCCAAGTTAACTTTTCCATTGTGGCTTCAGAAAATGTGTTTTCATCAGATAAATTGCACACATAAGTGTTACCTCAGGTTTTCAACCACTTTGCTCCCTTTTATTATGCTCATTTCCATGTTCATACTTTTCTACTAGAACATGTTTACATTCTTTTATTTTTCAAAAAAGACTATTTTTCTCTTACTGAGGTTCTTATAGAAATGTCTTTTAAATGTTTATCTCATTATTGGAAACTTCCACCATGTTAAATATCAACAGCTGACATTGAAATACATACTGTGTACAGTATATAGAGTATATATATTACAGATAATAAGGAAAAGCACTAAAAGGTATTCTAGCAATGGAAATAATTGAAAAACCACAACGCCACCATGTTTTAAAGAAAAACAAAACAATATTCTGTTATGTTTTTATCTTTGGGTATCTGATTTTGTTATATAATAGCCCATTCTGTGTGTGTCCTTACTGCACGCTGAGTAGAGCTGAGCCATCTGGAGAACATCAAATATAACATTTATGACCAAATACATCCATCGATGTCGATATATCGATAT